>JACEFZ010019848.1:0-23476 GCA_014155875.1 Cepaea nemoralis
CTATCTACTTGAGGTTGACCACTCTTCCCGGTGGTCTTCTATCTTGAGGCAGACCTCATACCTCTATACTTCAGTCTTTGACACCATTAAAATTTGAGATCTGATGTATCCAGTTAATACTGATTCCTAAGCAACTATGGCCTCTACTCATTTACGGCGTGTACACTAGCACGGTAGAGGCAATAGAAAAAAAGATCAGTAAAGACATAAGGAAATGGCTAGGAGTGCCGCCAGGTCTAACGGACGTAGCGTTGTACACAAGCCAGACCTTGTCGTAGAAGAATACAAAGTCAATAACCAGGCTCGCGATGATGTCGCGTGAATCCCAAGACAAAACAGTCCGCAGCTCCCAGCCTGCTCTCAGTACAGAAAGGGAGTCGAAGGTGGACACTACGGTCGAGTCGGCGCAAGAATTGCTCAGGCTAATGGAAGTATTGGGACACGTCCACTCCAACAGACACGACTTTGGCCACCAAAGCGACATACTACGGTGGTAAAGGCGTCGGCCAGGCAACGCAGAGATGCTGTCCAGAAAGATCCATGAGATTCGTGAAGAAGAGGACAATAACAGAGTGCAGAAGGCTGTGCAAAATTCGCATTAATGTCAGTGGGTGTCACGGGAAGGGACCCTGCAGAATTCCCTCTAGTTAAGTGATATATGGCGCATGTCGCCTGCGCGAATAAGCTTCATTGTCAGACCACCTTACGATGTCCTGCCATGAGCCACTAACCTGGTCATATGGGGAATATCCGACGCCCAGACATGTCCTCTGTGTAGCAACAAGAAAACCAAAAGGACGCATGCACTATAACACGTATTGTCTGTGTGCAATGTGGTCTTTGGGCAGGGCCGATTCACATGGTGTTACAACAAGGTACACACTGAGCTGCCAGCCTTAGTGGATGTAGTGAGACCCCAGGCTAACAGGGTGGAGGTTGCCAAGGCTGTGTTTTGAATACCGTAAACGGGATTGTGATGTAGGGTAAAGCGAGAGGGATAATGCCTCACGATGAGTGGCAGCCATATCCCAAGTATAAGTTAGTTGCATATCCTTTACAGTACGTTGCAGTCAAAACCAGCATTTTTTCTGTTGTGATCTCTTAGTAAGTTTACGTTCAGTAGTTTGCCATTGCTTTCTGAACGACCGACACCCATAATATTTCGTTAAAAAACAAACGCATAGCGATCTGCTGCCAAATCGCCCGCAGCTGTGTTTCGAACGCGGGTATACGGCATTACGAACTGGATAGACCAGGATCCTACTTGGTTTCTATCTCTTTACCTAGCTCATGTATGGCTCCACAAATACAGCTTGTGTACATCGGTGGTCTTGGTTGACTGGCTAAACTACTTTAGGGAAGTAGGGAAATATTCTACTAAACTTGGAATGTCCATCCCTATTACACAAACGGCTAGGGCGGTGTACAAGGCGGATGAATCTACATATATAAATGGCTTCGTAAACGGAAAAACTGTGCGTTGCACACATGAGGTGTGTTCAGGACACACAATGAACACGGCTGGCCATCGTGGAAGAGATTGGGACCACACCACATAGTACCCCAAAGACAGCAATGAGACTACGAAAAAAAACAAAACAACGTCACAGGTAATTCTTGGCCCCCTGGAGATGAGCCTGTTATAAATATGCTCAGGGAAGAGACAACTCCCATAGAGAATAAGGAAGTGAAAAATGACGAATGCATCTCAAATTCTTTTGAAATCGTGCATTCTGACAATTTTTTTTTGTTTTGTGTGTGTGTTGCGTATCCCTTACGGGACGTTGCAGTCAACACCAGCACTTTTCAGCTGCTGTTGATGTACTTGGCAAGTGTTACGTTCAGTAGTTTGCCATTGCTTTCTGAACAACCGGCTCCCATACCAGCACGTTATAACACAACGCGACACAGTCTGCTGCACAAATCGGTCGTAGCTGAGCTTCGAACGCTTGATACCCGGCTCACGAACCGCGTTCGCAAGGCTTTGGCCACGGAGCCGGCCTGACAATACCTACCTGAAAAGTAGGCAGAGAAGTCTGAGAATTGGTACGTGGAACATACACACACTGTAACAAGCATGGCATTTGATTTCAGAAGCAAAAACGTGAATTTAAATATTTTAAATGTATCAGAAACAAAATGGATAGACGCTATTTATATAAGAAGGGATGATTGTCTCGTTGGTTGTAACGTGTTGGCATGGAACCGGTGGTTCAGAAAACAATGGCAAACTACTGAACGTAAATCTTGCCAAGATATCAACAGCGGCAGTAAAATGCTGATGTTGACTGCAACGTCATGTAAAGGATATGCAACTTACAAAAACAAAACAAACAACAATAACAACAACAAGAGAAGGCTATTAAGAGATGAAAGAAGGAAAGGCTGCAGGTCCTGACAAGATAACATCAGAGATGATAATGTCCTTATCCAGCTTTGGCATTGATATATCACATCATTTTGTTATGATATATATAGAAGGCAGCAAGTCAAACGTTTTGGCCATGCAAGTAGATTACCAACTAACAGTATACCACAACAAGCAATGATGTACAGACCAGAGGGAAGCAGAACAAGAGGCCGACCACGTAAACGATGGACGCAGAGAATAACAGAGTCCATGGGAATATCGATACATGAAGCCCATAACTGGACACTCTCCCGCTGTTTATATTTCACTCGACACCGCAAGGTACAAGAGGAACATGATGAGATTATATATATATATATATATATATATATATATATATATATATATATATATATGTGTGTGTGTGTGTGTGTGTGTGTGTGTGTGTGTGTGTGTGTAATACTGAGTACACCCCCAAGGATTTGAAAACAGCAATTTTTATCACACCATTCAATAAACCAAGAGCTTTTGATTGTGAGGATTACAGAACTATTAGCTTAATGTTTGTATATTCTTTACAGGACATCGATGTCAACATCATCATCTTTCAGCTGATTGTTGATTTCTTGGCAAGATTACTCTCAGTAGTTTGCCATTGATTTCTGAGCGACCGGCTCACATACCCCGTAAGTTACCGACGCGGTTAGAACCGCTACCGATTCTCCCCGTCGTCAAGTTACTCCGAGAGTATACGGGATGACGGAGAAAGTCGCTAACACCTAGGCCAGGGAGACCGGGATTAGTTTAATTTGCCATATAATTAAGATACTCCTCAGGGTCTTACATGAAAGAATTCAAAATAAAAGAGTTGAGGAAGTAGCTGAAGAATAATGTGGGTTCAGCAAAATCAGCGGCACCAGAGAAGCAATAATCTGAGGATGTTAATTGAAAAATATATAGAAGTTCAAACAAATATATATGGTTGTTTTATAGACTACAAGAAAGCTTTCGATTGAGTGCAGCATGAACGAGTAATTACATGCCTTTAAGATACAGCAGTAGACAGAAAGGACATCAGACTTATTTGTAACTTATACTGAGAACAAGTGGCGTCTATTAGGTACGGAAATAATTATTCGTCGCCCATAGAGATAAAAAGTGGACTGCGGTAGGGGTGCGTGTTGTCTCCAAGCCTCTTCAACCTATACACAGAAAAAAATTTTAAACAAGTAGAACTGCCTGGACTTTACATTAATGGAAGAATCATAAACAATGTTGGGTATGCTGACGATGCCGTGTTACTAGCAGAAAGCGAACAAGAGTTACAAAACCTAGTGGAACAAGTAAACAGGTATGGTGCAGAATGTGGCTTAGATATTTACATTTTTTAAAAAAATATGATAATTAGCAGTGGAACGGAAAGGTTATCAATGAACATCACATTAGCAGTGGAACGGAAAGTTTATTAATGAACATCACATTTGCAGTGGAACGGAAAGTTTATCAATGAACATCACAGTAAACGAAGGGATACTAGAACAAGGAACAAGTTTCTCCTATCTTGGACTTGTAATAAAAGGTGATGGCAGAAGTGAATTAGTAATCAAAAAGAGAATAGGAATGGCCAAAAATGCTTTCAGCAGCATGAAATCAGTATTAATGCCAAGAGAGATTAACATCATCATCATCATCTTCCACTTTTGCCGTTAAGAGTCGTGGAAAGGAATAATTGGTGCCCGATAGGTGGCATTGGATAGTGCCATTTCGTGTGATTATACAATGTCTTTGATGTCGTCAATCCATTGTCTTCTCGGGCGTCCTCTTGAATAATTATGTGACAATATGCCAAAACTGGATAGGGACTGTATCATCTCTGCTGTTATCTTGTGAGGACCTGCAGCCTTTCCTTCTTTCATCTTTTTAATAGCCTTTTCTACTTCAGCCATTAATATGTTTAGTCCATCTTGAGTATTATATAATGTTGGTTTATTCCTGCTGTCTCAGAATAAATCTTCTGTGTATTCTGTCCATCTTTTTTATTATGTCGGTATTATCGATTATAATTTCTCAAGTTTTTCCTCAGATAAAACCATGTCTTGTTATATTATTTTTCTCTTTGTAAATCTTGTTATATTTTCATGCATTTCTTTCGAGTTTTGTTTTATTTTACAAAATTTTACATCTGAAGATGGAAGTCTTTTAATATATTCTGGTAGAGATGTTGGAGGCCGGGGCGGAGTGGCATTTTGTTTAGATAAAATAACTGCAAAAGCTATAATTGGATATAATCCGGTTATTGATGGAATCCTTAAGTCAGACTTAAAGGTCATCCAAAACACAACTCTCGTGCAGTTATACGCACCCACTTCAACAGCAGACGAAGATTATATTAAAGATTTTTACAATACACTACAAGACACATTACATAAGATTTGTCATAATGACATAACAACAATAATGGGAGAATTTAATGCAAAAGTGGGTACAGGAAGAGCTGAACATGAGAGACACGTTTCAGGAAAATTGTGATTTTGAAACAGAAATGATCCATCCATCCATCATGTGTCATGCCGATAACCGTGGACGGTCATGTTCTGCCATCTCACTCGATCACCATAGTTGTGGATCAGCGCCGTGTTTCTGTCTCGACCATGCCACGTGACCAAGCCATCCAGGTGTTTACTTCTCGGTCTTCCCCTTGGTCTCTTCGCTTCGATCTTGCTAGTTGTCACCAAGTTCTCCAAGTCATTTCTTCTTATAACATGCCCAAAAAAATTGTGTTTGTCTACGTCTAATGACTCTAATCAGTTTACGATCTTCATATGTTTCTTGAAGAACATGTTCATTGGTTTTTCTGTCTGTCCATGGTATTCTTTGCATTTTCCTCAGAAATCACATTTCCACAGCCATCAGATGTTTTTTTCCAGCTTGACTGCTCATTGTCCACGCTTCACATCCATACAAAAGTATAGATTCTATGTAGCACTTCAACACTCTTTTTCTTGTTTCATTTGCTATCTTTTTATTCGTCAGTATGTTTTTAATCTTGCAAAAGTCTTCTTTCGCAAAGGCAAATCTTATTCTAATCTCTTCAAGGCATCTCCCATCAGTTGTTATGACTGTTCCGAGATAACTGTATCGATTCACTTGATTAAGAATACGGGCATTAGAGAACCTTTTCTTTTATGGTGCATATCCCTTACAGGGACGTTGCAGTCAACACCAGCATTTTTCAGCTGCTGTTGATCTACTAAGCAAGTTTTACGTTCAGTAGTTTGTCATTGCATTCTGTCCACATTCTCCCGTAAGTTACCAGCGCGGCATGATCAGCTGCGGAATCTCACGCAGCTGTTTTCCCAACGTGAATATCGGGATTACTAACAACGTTGTTAATCTCTTGGCCAGGGAGCCGGCAACAAAGAACCTGAAGAATGGTAAATCACCTGAATGTGATGAGATACCAGCTGAACTAAATAAAGCGGGAGGATGTAAAAAGATATGGAAATATGGTATATGGCTAACAGATTGGAAGAGAACTATCTTCATTCCAATACCAAAAATGGGCAACCTGAAACACCAACTATAGAACTGTAGCCCAGATCAGTTATGCAAGTAAAATTCTAATAAATATCATAATGGGAAGACTTCGTAAGAAAATGGAAGAAAAAATTGCCATGGTTCAAGCTGGATTTACACAATGAAGAGGAACAAGATATCACATACTCAACATGCGTTTAAAAGTAGAGAAGTGCAGATAATTATTGTAAACATATACGTGTGTTTTATGGATTATTCAAAGGCATTTGACTGTGTAAAACATCAGAAACTTTGGGAAATCATGCGGAATATGGGCTTTCCATCACATGTAATACAACTCATAAAAGTGCTCTATCTAGAGTCTAGACCAACAAACAGCGGTTAGAATAGATGGCGAGACATCAGATTGGTTTGACGTGAGTCAAGGAGTCCGTCAGCTGTGTGCTGTCTCCCTATTTGTTTAACCTGTACGCCAAAATTATAATAAGAAATGTCAGAGATGATACAAGTAGGAAGCAATATGATGCCCTAAATATCGGTGGTCAAGACATACCAGAGATTCGACATGCTAATGATACAATATTGCTATCCACAACAACAGAATGGTATAAAAAACCTAATAACCACAACCTATCTGAATAGTTAAAATTATAACTTATATCTTAATATTTAAATTGTTTGCTTATCCTTTTCAGGACATTGCTGTCAACATCAGCATCTTTCAGCTGATTGTTGATTTCTTGGCAAGATTACGCTCAGTAGCTTGCCATTGCTTTCTGAGCAGCCGGCTCATATTCCCTGTAAGTTACCGACGCTATTCGAACCACTGCTGAAGGTTTTTAAGAGTTTTAAGATGTACTGTATGTGCTTTAAGATCTTTCCCATTGCAACATACGCCTGTGAGACCTGGACACTTACCAAATAAGCTGAACATCGCATAAATGCATGTAAATAAAACATGTTATAGACGATTTATAAGAATATCTTAGATAAAGAAAAGAATAAATGCATCCATACTTCAAGAGCTGAATATTGAAGCAGGTTGGCTATTAAAGACGTTAAAACAAAGAAAATTAAAATATTTCGGTCACTTGAAACCAAAAAATGGTCATGAAAGTTTGGAGAGAACAATCATGGAGGGGTATATTCCCAGGAAGAGAAGAAGAGGAAGGCCAAAGAGAATATGGGTGCAGGATATGACGGTTGGTCTCCAGATGAGATTATCGGACGCGGGACATCTTGCTTATGATCGAGAGGTTTTCCGGAATGTTGTTATAAGAGCCAGGTTCTGCAAAGGACATGCTACTGAATGAATGAATGTAGTTTATTTCTGGATCCTCTACTTCTTGGAATTTTTTTTCTACAACCACACTTTCTTGGCAACTCTGCACATGTGACGCATTTCTCTGTCAATATATTCTGGAGTGTTCTTGGCTTTCTTTCTTGTGAGTTATTTTGCTGAAGATTTCATAGTTTATCCATAATTGGTGTTTCTTATTTTTCTTCACTGGTTCACTGGCAAGTTGGTATTTACAATATGTATGCTAGTTTTTTACTACTGAACGTAAACTTGGCAAGACACCAACAACAGCAGTAAAATACTGGTGTTGACGGCGATGTCCCGTAAATAGGATATGCAAAAAAGAAAAAACAAGCAACAACAAAATGCTAGTTTTTACACATTCCCATTTTGTATTAATTTTCTCCTTACCATTTTCATGTCGATATTGTTCCATGCTTTCAACGATTAGCCTATCATATTTTATTTTTACTTCAACAAGGTATAGTTGACTTATGTCTGGTTGTTTCAATGTTTATATACCTATCTGAGATGTCTTCGATGTCCTTATTTCTGTGTTGTTAAGTTTTATTTGTAATTTTATTTTTGTGGTCAGAGTTAATATCAGCTTGAGAGTATGTTTTGGTATCTTAACGTTGTTTTAAAATGTATTTCTTGTCATAATGTAGTCAGTTTGATTTCTCGTTCTATCTCCAGGACGTTTCCACGTATACAGTTTCCTATGGTTATGTTGGGAATGTGTTACAAATAATAAGATGGTTTTCTTCACAGAACTGTATCAGCCGGTCTCCTCTTTCGTTTCTGTTTCCCATACCATATTGCCCTACTATCTGCTTATATTTATGTTTTTTTCGAACTTTTGCGTTTATGTCTCCCATGACAATTAGGACCTCTGGTGATTTAACAACTGTCATAAGTCTTCATAAGATTCTTCTAGCTGTTCATCACTATAATCAGTTGTTGGAGCATACTATGTCGAAAGGGCTTGCCTTATTTTTAAGTAGTATCATACTATCTTTCACAACTATTAGTGTTGGAACTCTTCGCTGGCTGCTGAGGATGGGGACGAAGCGCTTATGGGAATGTCCCGAATGCTGTGATGTCGGTTCCTAAATCAATCAATCAATCAGTCAATCAATACTATCTTCATGACCCCAGAACCCACTAATATTTTTCTCTAAATTTATGTTTACTAACATTCCTACTCCTTTCTAGTGATGATCTCCTCCAGAGTTAATGAATATATAAGTCCATCTTGTTTCCTAATACACCAAAATATCTATATTCTTGTTTTATGCTTCTACAATCAGGTTGTCAAATTTCCCTGCGTGATACAGAGTGCGTAAGTTCCACGTACCAATTCTCAGATTTCTCTTCTACTTTTCAGGTAGGTATTGTCAGAATGCACCCTTTCAAAAGAATTTGAGATGCATTCGTCATTATTCATTTCCGTATTCTCTATAGGAGTTGTCTATTCGCTGAGCATATTTACAACAGACTTATCTCTTGGGGCCAAGCATTATCAGTTTTGCTGTTTTCTTTGTGTTGTGATCTCATTACTATCTTTGGAATTCTACGTGGTGAGGTCCCAATCTCTTCAACGATGGCTAGCCATGTTCACTGTTGTGTCCAGAGGACGCCTTATGTTTGCCATACACTCTGCTGTTTGGCGTTCAAAGCCTTTGATCTACGTAGATTCACCCGCCTTGTTCACCGTCCCAATTTGTGTGTGTTCTAGGGATGAACATTCCCAGTTTAGAAGGATATTACTCTACACCACTCTTATAGTTAACCAGTCAGCCAAGACTGTTGCCCATGGTCACAGCCGTACACAAACGGTATTTGCGTAGCCATACATGAGCTAAGTAAAGAGATGGGAACCAAATAGGATCCTACTCTATCCCTTTGGATATGGCTGCCACTCACCGTGAGGTACTATCCCTCTCGCTTTACCCTACATGTCACAGCCTCACATTATACGGTAAACCAACATAAGTTAATAGCCACTAGAAAAGGGCTACAACTCCCGCCCAAGGGAAAGAAGTAAGACCCTCGAAGGCCAGAGTAATCCAGAGCCTTCTCGAAGGACTGGTCAGTGAGTCCACTGTCCCGTGGACACTGATGTGGCCCGCCTATTGCGGGGTCCACGAGGAACTCGGACAGAGTTACCACCCGTGTCGGATTGCGACACGTGTGAACCGGCAGAGACAGACGGGACATCGAAGAGGCAACAGGGCCTGCCTTAGAGGGACTTAATAGTTCAGACCCATGTGTTTTAGGGTCATAGACATATGCTAGATAGTTTGCTTAGAATGTTTGTTATAATCCTGTGTGATGTTAAACCTCTGTGATAAGCAACTTATGAGTGCGGGCTTGTTAAACCCACTGCGCCAACGCACTGTATACCTGAATACAATAAATACTGTTATATTATATTTAACGGAGTTATTGTTGCCTGTTTGAGCCCGAGACCAGATCCCCTAGAGATCCAACACGCTGACAGGCTTTTTGGGGGCTAATCTCCGGTTTTGGCACAAGCTTTACGTTCAGACGGCTATTGATTGCCAAGTAAAACATTAAGTAAATGATATCAAATTGATTTTTGAACAAGTTTAATAAATTGGCAGCTATCTAGTGATGAACTAGTATTAATATGAGTCCCTCTGCAGATGATCTCTCAATGATGTTAACACTATAAATTTTGACATGACTGTGACATTTGACTGTTACTAATGTTTTCTCATTCTACGAGCAGATTGTTCCGCGAATTGTGGTGTGTGTAACCTATGTAACCTATCCAACAGTGGCGAGAGTACAAGACAACATTCGCAAGTTCTGGGAGTATAAGATAAGTTTCATATCATGCCCATTGCAACCCTAAGCGGTACTTATCACCATCCATCCATGTAACATTTTTGCTTTGCATTGATTTGTATGTATATTCATAACTTTGTAACCAACGTAACTGTGCATTTGTATTTGCTCATGTAAACGGTAAGGGAGAGAACTAAATTTTCTACTCCCCAACATTTTTCTAAGATATTTAACTTCAGTAAAATTACCAACAAGTAAAAGACAAGATGTCTACGTTAGAAAAATGTATTGAGTTAGGTATGAGATTAGGTTATAAAGAAGAGAAACTATCAGAATGGGCACAGAAAACACACGCAGAGAACATTGCCCGTGAAGAAAAAGCGCACGCAGAGAACATTGCCCGTGAAGAAAGAGCGCTAGAACGGGAAGAAAAACAAAGGCAATTGCAGGCAGAAGAAAAGAAGATGCAAATTGAGGCAGAAGAAAAGAAAATGGAATTGCAGGCAGAAGAGAAAAAGATGCAGATGCAACTGCAGGCTCAAGAGAAACAAATGGAGCTTGAGGCGGCGGCCAAACAAGCCCAATTGAATGCCGATACATAAATAAAACTAAAGCAGATGGAAATCGATTCCAACGTAGAAATATCTGTAAATAAACTGAGAAGCAAGGAGGAGGAAGCAAACATATAACAAGTATAAAGGCCTCGTCAAAGCATTTTGCTCAGGAGACTCTATCAGTGCATACCTGGAAAATTTGAGTGTCTAATGTCCTACCATAAAGATCATAAAATCAGATTGGTCATTTATTTTAATGAGAAACTTAGCTCTGGAACCTTTAAAAGTAATAGAGACAGTGCCACAGGAATTGAGAAAAGATTATGATTATTTAAAGCAACGCATTCTCCAACATTTCTCATTAGATACAGCAGGTTACCAACAACAGTTCGCAAAATTATCCCCACAACCTAACCAAACCTTCATAGACTACGTGTCTACAGTTCAGGATGTTTGCACAAAGTGGATTAACTCAGCTAAAACTAACAACAACCATGACAAACTAAAAGAACTCATTATTATTGACAAAATAGTTAGTACAATCCCAACACCTTTTGCTAAGTTTTTGAAACAAATGGACTGTAAAAGTATTCAAGATGTAGAGACAAAGGGGAACGCATTTTTCACAGCGAACAGAGATATTTTCCAATTAAACCTAAGTCAAAACGAAACAGCAGCAGTTGTAAACACTAGATACTCGAAACCAACTGAAAGCAAGTTTAAACCACGCTCGAATGTCAGGAAGCCAGTTAAGTGCCAATATTGTAGTTTGACTCACGAAGAATACGCGATGTGCGATAAATCGCCCAACTATCCACATCATCTCAAAATGATCGTGGAGAAGCAAAAGAACAAGAGAAATGCGTATCAGAGAGCGGTCAAATGCTATTTTTGCAGCAGCTTTGGGCACTATTCTCGTTTTTGTGAAGGCCGAAAGATACTGAAACAGGCCAATGCTGCACTAGTTGAAACTTCATCAGACGAAGATATTGAATTACTGAATGAGTGTGACAATCAAAACGAAAGTTTTAGTGAGCTAGGAAATGCCGTGCAAATTATTGACACCATTACAGACAATAAATGTAACACCTGTATGAAATTCCAACTTGACACAACATTACTATGTGGCCACACCATTCCTATTTCTAATGAAATGGCCAATGCTGCCTTATCTTCTACAGGCAAGCTAAATTTCTCAACAGGGTTTGTAAATAACAAAAAGTGCACATTAATTCGTGATTCCGGCGCAACGCTCTGTGTGATTAAGAAAACATTAATCAACGACAAAGACTATACACACAAACACGTAACTTGTCGCACATTCTCAGGCACTATAGAGAAATACCCCCTTGCTCTTGTCGAAATTCGAACACCGTTCATATCAGGACTAGTATTGTGCGCAGTCCTAGAAAATCCTGTCGCTGATATTATACTTGGGAACCTGCCCAACATACGACCTTGCTCTGAAAAGGAAATCAGAGATTGGGAGCAGAAAAACGGTATCCAGCACCCAAACAGCGATTCTAAAGAGAAACACCATTCATGCTTGTCTCAATCTGCCAAAAGAACAAGGGAGACAACCAATGAAGTAATTCAGAAAGAATTCACCGAGGTGCATGATGCAGGGGCGGTCGAATCTGTCAGTGAGACGACCAACTTAAAACCTCGAATTGAGGATGCCAGCAATCCACAAATTACCAAGCCTGTAGATGTGCAACAACACACACAACACACGAATGCAATAACACGACAGACAACTCACAAAACCCACACCGACCAACTGCAGGAGTCACTAGAAATTGTATCACCAAACATTACCAGCACTAATTTTGGAGAAGAACAGAAAGCAGATCCTACACTTTCACAGTATTGTAGGTTAGTAGGACTTAAACCAAAATTAACTAAAAATGCGTCGTGGACATTTAGATTAAAGAACAATGTGCTGACTAGATTGTACACCAGAGATCAGACCACGATACAGCAAGTAGTTCTACCACAAGCACATCGAGAGAAAGTACTAAAGATAGCCCATGACTCACCCTTCGGAGGTCATATGGGGTACGAAAAGACTAGAGCTAGGGTCCTGACCCAATTTTATTGGCCGAAATTTTGCCAAGACATAAAAACCTATTGTAGATTATGTGATATATGTCAGAAACTGGTGAAAAAAGGGAAAAACCCTACGGCAGAAGTCCAATCAACCACAGCTGCCTCGAGGCCATTCCAAATCGTGGCAGTTGATCTAGTAGGTCCGTTGAACCACATCTCAAACAAAGGGAATAGATATATTTTTACTCTTATTGATCTATGTACGAGATGGCCAGAAATGATTCCATTAAAATCTATCTCCTCTAAGGATGTGACGGACGTATTGTTAAATATTTTCTCCCGTTTTGGCTTCCCGGAGAAAATAATTTCAGATAGAGGAACCCAGTTCATATCGAATGCCACTCAATCGGTAACTAAGTTACTAGGCATAAAGCAATGTTTCACCAGTCCCTATCGACCGGCCGCAAATGGTATCTGCGAGAAACTAAATGGGGACCTGAAACACATGCTATCCAAAGTGACAGCTGAAAATCCAGCCGATTGGGATATACTTCTCACAACGGTGCTGTTCGCATATAGAGAAGTCCCACAATCAAGCACAGGGTTCTCTCCTTTCGAATTGATATATGGAGCGAACCCAAGAGGACCTCTCACTATTTACAAAGATATCATATCACAACCTGTAAATATCCAACTACCCATTTCCACCTATGATTTAGTCACTGACACCAGAGACAAAATCATACGATCCTGTATACTGGCCAGAACATCATTACAGGAGAAAGGTTTTAGGTACAGGCAGTACGCCAACAAAGGTGCAAAAACAATTGTATTAAAACCAGGTCAGGATATTTTACTACTGCTACCTGACAAGAGAGATTTACTATCAACCTCTTGGCAGGGACCTTTTAAAATTGTTAGAAGAATTTCGGAAGTTGATTACGAAATTTCGTTGAATGGAAAGTTGAAAATATTCCTTGTAAATATGTTAAAACCATACTATGCTAGACAGGACACTGACACGAGTGAGCAGACGCAACTAACTGACGACAGAAACGAAACGACAATTACCCAACTGAATGACACCTCGACAAACGAAGCATCGTTAACGACGCACTCTTACGACAACAAAGACGACGAAGACATATTGACATTACCGACAATATGGGATAACGACAACGACGACCAATTTGACGACATATTGACAACGATTAATCTCGACGACGATGACAATGACATTGAGGACAATTTACAAACAGTAGCATCTGTGATAAATCAGACAGACGTAGACAATACTGAAATTCCAGTACCGATTATGAATGACGACGGTAGTATAAAGGACATACAAATCTCTGACACTTTGACACAACAGCAGCGACAAGACATTTTGTCTCTCCTTAACGATTATAAATCTATCTTTTCTAACAAACCTGGACGGACTGACAAAATAACACATTCAATTGTGTTGACAGATCTGACACCGGTCAAATGTAGACCATATTCTATTCCTCTGCATTATAGAGCAAATTTAGACAAAGAAATTTTGGATTTAGAGAAAAATAGAATAATTCAGAAATCTATGTCTCAATATTCTTCACCGATTGTCCTGGTGAAAAAGAAGGACCAGACGATTCCGTTTGTGCATAGACTATAGCAGATTAAATACAATAACCACAACAGATGCGGAGCCAATGAACAGCTGTGAAGACCTCATTTTAAATATGTCTCAATCATCCTTATTTTCGAAGGTTGATTTAGCGAAAGGTTATTGGCAAGTACCACTACACCCTTCTTCTAGACATATAGCAGCTTTCGCAACACCTCTCGGTTTGTACGAATGGAGATATCTTCCATTTGGTCTCAAGAATGCTCCCGCCACATTTGTTAGATTGACTAGGTTGCTATTGCACGGAATTAAAGACGTCCAAGCTTATATTGATGATATATGCATTCATTCTTCTAATATGACTTCTCACCTACTTACACTACAACAAGTCTTCAACCAAATCTTTCTTTTTGGACTTACTATCAAACCTTCCAAGGTTGAAATAGGCTATAAACAAATAGACTTCCTTGGTCATAGAATTTCTGAAGGTAAACTGTTGACAGATGATAAAATTGTCTCGAAAATTCTCAATCTAGAAGTGCCTACTACAAAGAAACAAATTAGAAGTTTATTAGGTCTTATAAACTATTATGCTAAGTTCATACCAAACTGGGCAGAACTTACATCAGTTTTTTCTAATATGTTGACGAAAGATCATCCAGCAAAATTTTGTAAAATTACCCGCTTAGAGGATGCAATATGCAGATTGAAATGAATTTTTTCTAATCCACCAGTCTTACGATTACCAAACATAGATTTACCCTTTATTTTGACCACAGATTCGAGTGCTATCGCAATTGGAGGATGTTTAATGCAAGAAGTGGATGGAGTGAGACACCCAATTCTCTACGTAAGCCGTAAGCTGAAGAAAGCAGAGATCCACTACTCTACGGTGGAGTTGGAGGCATTAAGTCTATTATTTTGTATGCTCAGATTATCTAAGTTCCTCTTGGGTGTCCACTTTATTGTACTCACCGATGATTCGCCATTGTTGGTGCTTAAGCAAGGTGTTCCGAAAAACCATCGGTTGCAAATATGGTGTCTTCTTCTCCAAGGTTTCGACTTCGAAATCCGCCATATCAGAGGCACTGATAACATTATAGCTGATATTTTATCGCGGCAAACGAATGCGCCAGCTGAATAACATTTGGCACATTGACCATTCGCCATACCAGAAATTGTGATATTTTATTCCGTGGCATAGAACAGTGTAACTCTACACCTGCTAGATAACTTTCATTTAAAAGTAATAACACCCTAGTGAATAGGTTACGTATAACACCCACGAACGTGAAACGTTGAGAACTATACTACCAATTACCAAAGCTCTAGGAACAATCCGAGCTAGAGACATTATCTGTGAAATGATTTCAACCAGTGAACTGACATTGATCACGAAAGCAGTAAGAACACTTTATACTCGACATTGAAAACATTCCATACTTGCTGTTGCTAAGAGACTTTGCAAACAGCCGAAACAGAACTACGTCGACTACAACACTCCAGAGACAGCCATACTAACTGTTAACATTCATGGCACGACACGCTAACAACAGGAGGACAACGCGCACATCATCGTTGGATTTAGTTACTTAGTTAATTAATTAATTTAGTATTAAATATGTATTATATTTGTATTGAATTATGTATATAAAATGTGTTAACCTGTAATTTGTACATTTTCTACCATAATATTACAGGTATTTCCATTCATAGGCTAAATAACCTTCCTATGCAATTTTCTCTATGTAAATTATAAACCATTTTTGAGTCATCGTACAAAAAGTACGTATTATCTTAAAGGGAACATATCGCCTATTCCGTTTTTTCTAAGGGCAATAACACTTACCTCAACTTTACTTATATATTTTAACCAAATACTATTTTGAATGAAAGATGTGTGAATGACAGGGTGAATGAATTAAATGAGAGAGCGATATACTGAGCGGACAAATTGTACGCAAAACGTATTTATTTTAATTTGTCTGCGTCTTTCATGTAAATTGTAGTACTTGTCTAAATTGTTAATACATGTTTAGTAGTTAGTTTAGTACTCTTAGTTTAGTATTTAGGATACTATACCTAAGCACCACTGCTTGGAATGCCTGATCATGCATTACACACATTGGAGTAATTCATGATTAAGGATATCCCAACTCGTGACGCTTGGAAATAAGCCACACATTCAGCACACACTTTACTCAAAACTCAAAACAACACTATCAATTAAAATACAGTCACTTTATTAGAAGCAGCAACTTATTAGTCAACACACTAACAAGCCAACAGGGACACATGTAGTCAGATGGGATAAAATAACAACGTAACTACATATTCAGCATTATACAACATACGAGAGTAAAAGTGTATTGAAATGCACACACAGAACAAGATTTGAAGGTGTACTTAATTAGCCAAGACTTTTGTCTTGTTAATCCTCTTTAATACAGAGGTTAATTATCTTGGTATCAGTAGGATACTTTGAGAAGGACGGGTTGTAGAAACAACTAGTAAACGTCACGTAACTTCGGTCAGATAAGCATTTTTAAGGACACAGGAGAGAGAGACCTCTTCAGCAAATTAGAGAAGTGGTGTATGGGAAAATACATGAGTGTTGATGCCAATATGTAGGTTACCAAGTTACTGTCCACCAAACTACAAACACCGACTTTATGTGATTCTGTGACAGAATTAGTACAGAACTAATTACCCTAAAACAACCCATCAAATCAGGGGAGAGGGGGACTCCTGTCACAGCCTCACATTATACGGTAAACCAACATAAGTTAATAGCCACTAGAAAAGGGCTACAACTCCCGCCCAAGGGAAAGAAGTAAGACCCTCGAAGGCCAGAGTAATCCAGAGCCTTCTCGAAGGACTGGTCAGTGAGTCCACTGTCCCGTGGACACTGATGTGGCCCGCCTATTGCGGGGTCCACGAGGAACTCGGACAGAGTTACCACCCGTGTCGGATTGCGACACGTGTGAACCGGCAGAGACAGACGGGACATCGAAGAGGCAACAGGGCCTGCCTTAGAGGGACTTAATAGTTCAGACCCATGTGTTTTAGGGTCATAGACATATGCTAGATAGTTTGCTTAGAATGTTTGTTATAATCCTGTGTGATGTTAAACCTCTGTGATAAGCAACTTATGAGTGCGGGCTTGTTAAACCCACTGCGCCAACGCACTGTATACCTGAATACAATAAATACTGTTATATTATATTTAACGGAGTTATTGTTGCCTGTTTGAGCCCGAGACGAGATCCCCTAGAGATCCAACACGCTGACACTACACCACAATCCCACATACCGTGTTCAAAACAATCGTGAGCGATTTGGAAGCAGACAGTCTTGCATTGATAATACAAACGTATGAGTGCCCGTCGTTCAGAAAGCAATGTCAAACTACTGGAGGTAAACTTGCCCTGGAATCACAACCAACAGTCGAAAAATGCTGAGGTTAATGCTGCGTCCTGTAAAGGCTATGCAAATAACATTTTTAAAAGTCAGTTCCAGTCCTCGGCACTTTCGAGTATGGATGGTAAGCTGTCTGGGCAGTCAACTCTGCCGCTCGGCTTTTGTACACTTTTAAGAAATGTATACATTTGGCCTTGACAACAGTCCCCCCGTTGGCCTGGTGTCTCGCTACACCCATTAATGCTGTCAGCTCAGTGAGTGCCTTGTTGTGTCGTCATGCGAATCGGCCTCCTCTTCTTCACGAATCTCCTGGATCTTTCTGGACAACATCTCTGCGTTGCCGACGCCATTACCACCGTGGTAAGTCGCTTTGATGGCCAAAGTCGTGTCTGTTGAACTGAGCATGTCCCATTACTTCCATTAGCTTGAACGAATCTTGTGCCGGCTCGACCTTACTGGTCACCTTCCTCTTCCTTCCTCTACTGAGAGCAGGTTGGGAGCTGCGCACTGTTGTGTCTAGGGACTCACGCGGCATCATCGCGATCCTGGTTTTCAAGACTTTGTATTCTTCGCCGACAAGGTCTTCCTTCCTTTTGTACAACGCTACGTCCGTTAGACCTGGTGGCACTCCTAGCCATTTCGTTATGTCTTTACTGATCTTTCTTTCTATTGCTTCTACGGTGCACGTGTACACGCCGTTAATGAGTGGAGGCCATTGTTTCTTATTAATCAGTATGAACTGGAGAAATAAGATCTCGGATGTTCCAATTAGTCTCCTTTTATCGAAGGCTGGCTGACCGTTTGCCGTTGTCTCTTGTATATGTTGTACTGAATCGTACACTCGGCCGAGACTTTTGACGTGTGCTTCGATATAGTCGGGGATGCCTAGTTAGCCATCTTGAGTGCAGTTGCCACTACCTAGCCGCTCTCTCCCTCCCCCTTCTAATTCTCGTGCGCTCACCTCAACCACGAGAGTATTCGGGATTAACGGAGAAAGCTGCTAACGCCTCGGCCAGGGGGCCGGCACATGATATATATAGACAGATTGTATTTGCAGCAAAGAACCTCAATGGCTCGGAACGCTGAAGAAGAAGAAGAAGAAGATATATATATATATATATATATATATATATATATATATATATATATATATATATATATATGTGTGTGTGTGTGTGTGTGTGTGTGTGTGTGTGTGTGTGTGAGTGTGTGTGTTTATGAGTGGCACCTTGCAGTCTTGAGAGACTAAAGTATGTGAGTTGGAATGTGGCCAATATTCCATCACAATGCCTGGGCAGAGCTTCAGGGAAACATGTGGTGCCCAAAGGACATGATCCCTCTCGCGGCCTAATTCTTGTGTATTCCAGAGGAATGGGTAACCAATACGTCTGGCACAAGGTAGGCTGCAGACGCTGGCGGCACAGCGTCAAAAACCTCCAGAACCTCGCCACCACGAGCAGGTGGCGAGTGATGGCCAGACCCTGACACCCAAGGGACCCGGCTTAGAGGCGTTCAGCCAAGTCCCACAGGTGAGGGCCTCGTACATGCCCGGACCATAAGGGCGCGCACATCTGTCAAACACAAGTGTCCGGACCTGTGTAAAGCGTGCACTATCGTCAGACTCTCCACCTGACTTTAGCGGACCCCGCGACCAGCGGGAATAGGCCCGCCAGAGCTACCGCAGGAGACATTGCTTGTCTATTGCGAGCAAATCTCCCATCCTTCCACTGTGCGGCTCTCGCGACCGGCGAGAATAGGCCAGCCGGAGATTGTGCTCGTCTGCAGCGAACAAATCTCTACCGAGACTGACTGAATAAGTAGAGAAACTCCCCGCCTGACACTGTCTTCAGAGCGGATCGCGGCCGACGACGAGCTCCGGTTGCCGCTTAACTCCAGAAGCGAGGGGCTTGCGCCCCTCTCTCCGCTTGACTGAATAAGTAAAGAAACGATAACAGTAGTGGTATTTCAATTGCGCTTGCGCTCCCACCTATGCTACACCCTTCATGTGTCTTCACAAAGTCGGACTAGAGTCAAGTTCAACAGGGTCTTCTTTCCCCGCTGAATATATATATATATATAAAATTTTTTATATATATATATATATATATATATATATATATATATATATATATATATATATATATATATATATATATATATATATATATATATATATATATATATATATATATATATATATATATATATATATATATATATATATATATATATATAAATTTTAATTAGGTCTAACTTCAAAGAGAAAGTTCAACACATAACTACATGATCAATGACCGATATGAGACAGGATAATAATTGAGACAACCAACAATCAGAAATTAACGAGTTTTGCGGAAAAGAAACATGAACATGGGAAACTAGAAACGTAGGTAACCAGGAGCAAACAAAGCGATCTTTAAAAAAAAAAATACCCAACGACTGATCAATTAGTTAACTGGCCTGGATGTAGGCTTTCATATAATATCAAATCAAGCAATTAATGCTGATACTGTGGATTGCTTATGTTCGAGTCACGCGTTTGTGCAAACAGATGCGTATCTTTTTGAATATAAGATCAACACTACTTGTATCACATAATTAGATCCTGTCTATGTTTACACAGAAACACGAAATAGTAATTACAGAGAACGCCGGATTCGAAGAATCAACGCGTTATTTTAAAGCAAATGTTTTTTTTCTCCCTTTTTTTGTAACAAAGCGGTTGTGCAATCAATATGTTTGATACACCCAAACAGAGTTAGTGTAAAATGACTCATTATGACTGCGACTAGCAGGCCTGGTACTGGACATCAGATCTCTGTCTATGAAGTCTTTGAAAGTGTGGACCCAGTCATCGTAGATGTACTCAACATATATCTCCATTTAGCTTTCTTCGTCCCTGGGATCGTTACTAATGTTATCAACATTGTAATTTTCTGGAGATTAGGTCTGAAAGATAGTGTCAATGTTAACTTATTCGCTTTGTCCTTGGCCGACTTCCTGGCGTCATTCTTCGACTCTGTGATTAGTGTATGCCTCCTGACAGACAAACTGTACCCATCCAGTAACATCGATGTCGTTGCTTTGGGTTACTTTTTGTTTAGGTGGGCGATGAATTCCATGTACCTGACCTCGTGCTGGATAACCGCTGTGATAACTATAGAACGATGCGTCTGTGTTGTTTTCCCCTTTAAAGTCAAACTAATCTTTACACGATTTCGTAGCCTCATTGTTATATTAATAATTTATTTTCTTAACATCGGTGTTCACATACCCATGTATATTTTATACCGAATGGAATGGGTAGACATCTCTGCCGCGTTTTCAGGAAACAATGACATAACAGAAACGCCTTTTCGTGTTTTTAGAATGCGCGTTGGTCTAGAATTACCGACAGCAAGATACTTATTTGATATAACAGTAAGCATGGGTTTATTATATGTGCCACTGATTATCATTCTTGTTTGCACTGTCCGGATGATACAATCGCTACAAGATACGTCAAAAATAAGACAAGTAGCCTCGACGAAGTCATTGGATGTTGACACACTGAAGTCCCAATTGTCAATGAAGGAGAGAAAACTGGTAAAAGTGGTCTTAGCGTTAGCAATAACGTTATCTGTGTGTGGTTTGCCGAGAGTTGTAGCAATCGGAGTGCAAAGTTTAATAGCAGGTGCAATCTACCAGTATGGACGATATTTGACCATCGCGTGGACAGTTGCTTATATCTGGTCGTCTTTTGGATGCTCGACCACAATTGTCGTTTACTGTGTGCTGAACAAAAAATATAGAACCATTTTGCTTAGCAGTTTTCATACAACGTGTACACGTTCCCGTAACGGACAGAAGCTGCAATAAATTCATGGTATGTTAGATGCATAATTACCCACGCAAACAATGATATTTCCGACAGTGAAAATACTCAAGAAATAACGAATTTGGTGCCACTGAAATTGGTGTCCGCATGTATTATATGTACGAGGGTGTATTTTTATAAGTGCATGCGAGTTTCCACATTATAATTCTCAGAGGTTACATTGTTGCGTAGTTACACAGAAACACATATCATTAAAATATATATTAAATTGAAAATGGCGAATTTGAACTATGAAATATACACAATTATAAGCATAAAGTCGAATCAAATAAACAGAGCTTCTATCTCGGATTTGGTGTATCTGGTTTCTGCTTCCGTTATTTGTGCCTTTACTGTGTCTGTGGTCGGGCTGCTGCTGGCAGTCTGAAAATACAACATTATAGTAGAAAACTCAGGTGGTCTCAGTGTTATGGCTTCCTCAAGTTGTGACCACACTATGATACAGTTAGGTTCACCATGTTTGAATAGAGTAGACATAAAAGTGTTCAACCATATTAGTCATGTACGTTTTTTACAGCAACTAGCTGACCCGGCCCGGCTTCGCCCAGACCCTGGCGGAGACCTATCTATCTATCTATCTATCTATCTATCTATCTATCTATCTATCTATCTATCTATCTATCTATCTATCTATCTATCTATCTATCTATCTATCTATCTATCTATCTATCTATCTATCTATCTATCTATCTATCTACCTATCTATCTACCTACCTACCTACCTATCTATCTATCTATCTATCTATCTATCTATCTATCTATCTATCTATCTATCTATCTATCTATCTATCTATCTATCTATCTATCTATCTATCTATCTGTCTGTCTGTCTGTCTGTCTGTCTGTCTGACCCGGCCCGGCTTCGCCCAGCCCATGGTGGGGAGCATCTCATTTAAATCATATAAGTAGTCATATAAGCTCCCGTTCCCGTTCCCGACTATCTGTCTGTCTGTCTGTCTGTCTGTCTGTCTGTCTGTCTGTCTGTGTGACCCGGCCCGGTTTCGCCCAACCCCTGACGGGGAGCATCTCATTTAATTCATATTCGGCACCTGCTCCCGTTCCCATTTCCAAAGAAGACGACACGACCCGGCTTCGCCCAGCTCCTGGCGGGGAGCGTCTAATTTAGTTCATATTCGGCCCCTGCTCCCGTTCCCAACAAAGACGACCCGGCCCGGCTTCGCCCAACTCCTGGCGGGGAGCTTCTCATTTAATTCATAATCGGCCCCTGCTCCCGTTCCCGTTCCCAAAGCGGAGAGTATCTAATTTAATTCATATTTATTGGTTGCAGTTAGAACAACCTTAGATAAACGAAGACCAACTTACAAAAAGCACTAGAAAGAGTACTTGAAAGAGCTTTACATCTTACCCCAACAATTAACTTGGGTAAATGGAACGGCGACAGCAGCAGCAGCAGAACAAGAAAAAGGAGGATGAGGGAGGAGGAAGAGGGAGGTGGAGGAGGGAGAAAGGAGGGGAGGAGGAGGAGGGGAGGAGGAGGAGGGAGGAGGAGGGAAAATGAGGAGGGAGGAGGAACGAACGAACGAACGAACGAACAGACTTTATTTTCAAAGGGTAACAAATTGGGCACGCAGGCCCGTCTTACATTCGGCCATTCCAATCACTCATCTTTCTTTCATCAACAGTGCATAGGAAAAAACCATTGTCACGTGAATTTTTGTAAACATAAACAATGCATATTACTATGTTATGAGACACATCCACCACCCACCCACACATCCCCCATTCACTCCAACTCCCCCACCCAACCACACACACATACAATACATTCCCCCACCCATCCACCACATCCCTACACCTACAAATATCCCCGCCCACACACACCTCTCACCCACCACACATCCCATCCACCCACACCCCAAGCACACATACATTCAATAACCCACACATCCCCCACCTAAACCCCCCCCCACCCAAATTTCCCCCCCCCCACCCCACTCACAAATTTAAA
>JACEFZ010019849.1:0-17020 GCA_014155875.1 Cepaea nemoralis
TGGTGTTCAAGGTCTTTTTTGAAACCTGATAGGAAGAATGTTGGTAGAATTCTACAGTCAAGCCGTCCGGTCCTGGTGTCTTGTCTTTGTTCATTTTTCTGAGTGCGTGTGTTATGTCTGCTAGTGTTAGTTCTGTGTCTAGTGTGTCTTTGTCTGCATCTGACAGCTGTTTACTGTATTTTAGAAATTTGTCTTGTGTCTGTGTGTCTACTGTCTCTGCTGTAAATAGGTGTGTGTAGTATTGATTGAATGCTTCAGTTATTTGCGCAGGTTCTGTTTGTGTGGTGCCTTGCATGTCTATTATTTTGCTATTTGTTTGCTGTGTTGTACGTTCTGTTCAGTTGCTAAATATTTGTTTACTGGGGGACTCTTGCGTTATTGTGGTTAGTTTTGTTCTAAGGAGGGCGCCTAGATATCTGTGTTGTTGGTGCTGCTCTAATTGTTCTTCTAGTATGTTTAAATGTGGTGCTTTGTTGTCCATCTGTTTTGTTAGTTGTATGGCTGTTTGTATAATTTGTTCTTGTCTTAATCTGTCTTTGTGTGTGATGGATGCTAGGTGTTGTGTTCTGCTTCGTATTGTATTTTTCAGTAGGTCCCAGTATTGTCCGATGTTATCAGTCGGTATGTGGTCGGTATATGTGTGTAAAAGTTGTGCCATGTATTTCGCATATACACATGTGAATTGTGTATTCTAACGTATCTAAATTAAATCCATTATTTTTTAATGAAAACTGTTGCATGACTGTAGATAACTTCTTTAAACATATAAAGTTGAGTTAGAAAATTTTCACTATTTAAATAGATGCATTATTTTTATGAAAACTTTGAAAACACCTTAAACACCTTGAAATACTTTTCTTATGTTAAGTCCCCTTGCTATATTGAAATGACAATGTAAATTTAATTAATAAATTTTAGTAAGTAAAAACTCTGGCCACATACAAATAGATAATATGACCATTAAAAGAACGGAAACATACAAATACCTGGGTACAATCTTCAACTGCTCCAACATCATAAGGGAAGAAATACAAACTAGAATCAACTCTGGAAATAAGATATACTATGCACTACAACATCTACTAAAATCAAAGGCGCTATCTCGTAACACCAAAATCACAATATACAAAACACTGATCAGACCAGTTGTGCTGTATGGCTCTGAAACCCGGAGCACAACGAAAGGAGACGAAGCCTTGTTACAAACCTTTGAGAACAAAATTTTAAGACGCATCTTCGGACCCATTAGGGATACACAAAGTGGAGAGTGAAAAGAAGAAGTAACAAAGACATTTATGATCTGTTTAAGTCCCCGCTAATCACTGGTATCATGTAATAGTCTACAATGGCTGGGGCATATAGAAAGAATGGAAGATAATAGGGAAACACAACTCGCTTACACTCAGGAAATAAATGACCGTAGACCCCGAGGTAGACCAAGAAGACGGTGGAGAGATAATACATGTACAGACCTACAAGCACTTGGAATCAACGACTGGCAAGAGAAGGTCCACCAGAGAGACGAATGGAGACGGATTGTATTTGCAGCAAAGAACCTCAATGGCTCGGAAAGCTGAAGAAGAAGAAGAAGAAGAAGAAGAAGAAGAAGAAGAAGAAGAAGAAGAAGAAGAAGAAGAAGAAGAAGAAGAAGAAGAAGAAGAAGAAGAAGAAGAAGAAGAAGAAGAAGAAGAAGAAGAAGAAGAAGAAATATTTTACTAAGTAAAAAACTATTCGGTTGCACAGGAATGAAAAGAAGACGTGTAGAAAATTTCATCTCAATCGGATGGACCGTTCGCGAACGCAGCAAATACATCCCCACATATCCACATTTAGGAATTCATATACAAGCATTAGTTCTTAAATCTGTATGACATAGTTATACCTTCAATAATAATTTGTTACATTTTGCAACATGGTCAGAAATGTCAAGCTATGATGTCTATTCAAATCATACCCACCCACATACAGTCTGTTTTATATATATATATATATATATATATATATATATATATATATATATATATATATATATTATATATATATATATATATATAATGAAAAATACAATCTGAAGCGTAATTGAAACAAAACTAAAGGGGAGACTGTCTATTACGTCACAGAGAATGGCATATGAGGCTACGATCTCCACCATGAGAATGAAGGTGGAAGCAGTCACAGCGGCATTCCGTTGGTTAGAGGAGACTACTGCAACACACATTGTCTTCATCACGGACTCAAGGAGTATGCTTAGTAAAGTAGAGAAAGGAATGTTTTGTGTGGAATGGTTCCCCTCGCTTCAGAGGTCACAGATTGTAAAAACTGTAAGGATTTTTTGCCCACGTCATACCTGTTGAAGAATGTCTTCAGCTTGACCCATCCACGATTTTCCTCTTTTTGACCTGATGTCCTTTACCTTCTTAATTTCACTATGCAGTGGATGTTGTGTGTTTGCATTTACTTTGAGGTAGGCACGTGCTGTGTAAATGTGTATTCTGTCCCCAATGGTTGGAAAATCAAGAAGATAGCGCATCGCCCTGCATGCTGTATCTCTTGTACATCCAAGAATAATACGCATAGCTTCGTTCTGTATCCTTTCCATCTGCTTACGGCTGAGAGTCAGGATCGCCATCGCATACTCAAAAACAGACATGACCAGACCCTCGTATAGAAGACATAGATGGCGCTGCTCACAGTTTGCTGCCGCCATCACCCGCATCGCAGCCAAACCCCGCTTGGCCTTTGTTATCACCTGGTCTATGTGCTCATTATAAGCAAGGCTTCGATCAAAACGTATCCCCAGGTAATTCATTGCCTGCGTTCTTTCCACAGTCTCTGAACACAGATTTACAGTTGGTGTTGGAGTGTTGACAATATGGTTATTCAAAGAGAACCATGTCACTGCTGCCTTCGTTGGGTTGACCATTGCCCCAGATTCCACACACCAAGTGCTTATGCGATTTAGTTCTGTTTGTAGTTCCACAGCAACCCGATCTCTATCCTTACCCTGACGATACACTAACACATCGTCGGCATATGACAATGTCCTCCCCGGTCCAGTGATCTGCTCGCTGGTAATTCTCACAGTGTAGGCGTTGAAAAGCACCGGAGATAATGGTGATCCCTGTGGCAGGCCCGGATATATTGTTGTTGGTTCAGAAGTCCAACTGCCACATCTAAAAACTACTTTCCGTTGGAAGAGGGCTGCAGCGATCCAACTAAGGAGGAATGGACTTATCTTGAGTTCAAGAAGCTGAAACATTAAAAATCCAACGGTACTCTATTGTACGCATCCTCAAGATCAATCGCCGCAGCACATGTTTCAATGCCTGAGTGGAAACCTTCATAGACATCATGGGCAAAAACTGCTGCGTTGGTCCAGGTTTCTCTGTTTGGACGGTACCCTCCAAGGGTAGGTGGGAAACAACCTTGCCTCTCTAGCTGGCTTGATATTTTTCTGGCAATTAACTTCTCCAGCAGCTTGCCTATTGTATTTTGCATGGTTATTACCCGATATCCCTGAATTTTTGTGTGGTCGTTGCCAGTCTTCGGCAAGGGTATCAGATAGCTGTGTAACCACTCCTCCTTGATGCTGGCACTCCCTATGCTGTTGTACATATCTGCTAGTTCCTCTAGCTCGTTGTCGGTACACATACTGATGTCGTCATACATTATACCATCTGGCCCTGGTGCGCTGTTTCTTGTTCTTCGAAGCACAGCCCTGATCTCTTTCGCTGTTACTGTGTCTTCGACTGCAATGTTCTGGGCCGTACACCTATCTAAGGTAACCAAACCGCCTTGTCAAAATCTCATGCCTGCTTGGTTGCTCTGCTCTAGATAGAGTTCGAAAAGGGCTTTGCCCTTATTCTCGTCAGACCTCTGTCTGATAAGGTCAGCTATTTGGAAGTCAGGAACACTCTTATTCTACGTAACATGCAAGAACTCTTTTCCTTAAAAAGTCGCTTAAAAGTCGACAGGATCGACTTCATTGCACCGGGTTTTATCCCATATGGCTCGGTCTCTTTCCGCAGCGCGGAAAGCGTCGCACAAAGCACGAACTCCGTAGCTTTTAGCGACGACCCACAGGAGTCTCCGAAACATTTAACTCGTAAAACGAAGGGCGCGGCCCGGAATCGAACCCACAACCTTCGGAGCACGAGTCAAACGGCTTGACTACTTCACCACAAAGACTCTCTTTTCCTGACTTTCATGGACAGTGACTTATTGCACAAAACGTACTTCATTCGATAGAATGCAGTTTTTGCTTGTCATATTCTGCTCTTTATCTCAGTGATGCATCTTCCATCTGATGTTATCCATGTGCCTAGATATCTGAATTTCTGCACTTGCCTCGAAATAACGTTCCGTACTGTAATTGCACTAGGCACAATATGTTTCTTTAGTTAGTTAGTTAGTTAGTCGACAGATCATCCTCGTTGCACATCGAACCATTCAGTCCATAAGTGCTCGGATCCCTTCCTCAGCAAATCCCGCAGCGTGTAGCGGTTAACGACGCCAGTTCTGTGTTGGTTTATCAATCTTCTTTGGCTTCCTGCGTAGTGTTCTTGTTTGGCCACCCCTCTTTTAATTTGCTGCTCCCGCAGTCTGGCCATTGTTGTAGATTCACAGTCATCACTTGGTTCTCGCAAAAGTCTCACTTCTCGTAGAGCATTCAGAATGTCAGCCTGGTCCATGGCGCGTCCGCCCTCCACAGTAGCCTCACCTGCGAGCTTGTCAGCCCGCTCATTTCCTTGTACTCCCGCATGCCCTGGCACGAAGATGAAACTAATCTTTGCCAGCCGAGACCGCTTCAGAGGCAGCAACCACTCTCTTCGGATCGACCCCTCCTCTATCCTCTTGATCATGTTCATTGAGTCGCTAAGGAAACAAGCCCTAGTGAATGTCTGTGTCTCGAGCCATGTTATTGCTTTACTTACTGCCATGACTTCCATGGTCAGGCTACTTGTGGTTTCAGTGAAAGCACCAGAGTCCTCCTTCACAATTCTCCCTTCGGCCCGAGCTGTAAAGGCCCATGAGCTTCTCACATGTCGGACGACCGACCCATCTGTGTAGATGACCGCGTCACCGTCTAGCGATAGCGATTCCCGTCTATCCGCCTCCCATGTCTGTCTGTCTTTCTTTGAATCACCATAACTTCTGTCTTTCTATTATTCAATGCAATGCACGCAGCTTTATGATATTGCGTCAGTGTTTAAGAGCATGTCTGCCATGTGTTTGCATATGAGTGAGTAATGTAAATCAAAGCGCACACATTGATTCTAGTGATATGTTTGAATTAATAATTTTATTACAACTGACTGGCCATCATTGAAAGCGAATTGAAATATACACAACCGGAAACCAGAAATGTGTGACCTCCCAATCAATAGCAAAAGAAGTGATGCGCGGTGCTATCAACTATTAATTAACGAAGTAATACTAATATTTTCGCTGTAGATGCAACATCTGATGTGTTCGGAGACAAGAACACAGTGTCTTATATTGTTAAATATTTTAACATTTATTACGATCAAATGATGTGTATATTACGACTTCTGGCTTGATAATATTTATAAACAAATGGAAGCATTGTTGTGTCTCAACTTGAGAAAAATGAGTGGAGTTTCGTATTCTTGCCTGCGCCGTCTTTCAGCAACTGCTTTTTCGAAGTACGGGAATTGTTATAATATACATTACATTGGTAATTTTTCACGCGTGCAGATTATATTATTTGGGTTTTATATTTCTTTTCTTCCTTAAATATTGCAGATGTATTTATAAATGGAAATGAAACATTTGTTGATATTTCTCTCATTTTATTTTTGTACCATTTTACGAAATGGCATATCCTATTTTAGGTATTTACAGGATTGATTGATTGGCTTAGGAACCGACATCACAGCATTCAGGGTATTCCCATAAGAGCTCCGTCCCCATCCTCAGCAGCCAGCGAAGAGTTCCAACACCAATAGTTCCAGTAGCAATCTGATTATATGTCTGTCTCGCCTTTCCTCTGAGCATCGGCCAGATCCCCTCGTCACTCCTCGCTGCCTTATTCTTGCTAGACTATGGTGATCCATTTAGTTAGTTAGTTAGTTAGTCGCAGTTCCAACTTCACAGCAACGGGTCATCCCCATTATGCTCCGTTCCTGTGCCAGTGAATATCATACAAAATGCTCCCCACTGCCCAATGTGAAAAGTGGAAAAGACAGGAGTCTCGACAAACAACAGCCCGCACTGATGCACTGTGCATAATGCCGCCGCCAGAATGTCACCACAATAGTCCCCCACAAAACACCCAGTTCATTTCTGATTGAATCTGCAGTCATTTTCCCATCTGGACGCTTCCTAGATGTTCACCCACACAGTCCACGAAATACAGTTCGTCGTCGATGGCAGTGGCAGTTAACCAGAAGCCCAGCAGCCACGCATTTCTGCATAAGGCAAAAACTGGTCAACTCTGAGACATAGCCATTTGCCATCGCTCCGAACATGCAGTCACGTTCCAAATAACCTCGGGCAGATTCAAAAGCATTTCACACGAAACTCACAGCTCACAGTGTCGCTCCACGCACTCACTCAGTAGCAGGGCGACGGAACCATCAATTGATCCATTTGCTCCTCTGAGGTGTTATTTACAGGACATCGCTGTCAACACCAGCACTGCTGTTGTTGATGTCTGGACAAGTTTACGTCCAGTAGTTTGCCATTGCTTTCTGAACGACTGGCTCCCATACCATCACATTAAAACCCAGCGTGACACGGTCTGCTGCCAAATCGGTCGCAGCTGTGTTTCGAATGTAGGTAAGCAGAGTTACGAACCGCATCCGTAATGCCTTTGCCAAGGAGACCAGCTGGATAGAATTGACAAAGCGAAATCCAATAGTAATCCATTCATGCCCTTCAGCAAATTATAAGTGGAGATATTAATGTTTTGTTGGAATTGTGTTCATGAATTGCAAAATTGATGACATTTGGTAAATAATTGCAGCTATTGGTTGGTAGATTTATGCATTAACCTATCCACTCCTACCCCTCTCCAGTATCACAACTGTAGCTGGTTTAGTACGTCCCAGTACACAAGATTCGCCATGATGTAGGATCACAGTTGTCTGAAGCATTACAGTAATATAATAACCTTGTCACAATAGTGTATGGAACATCAGTGAAATTAAGATATACATGCAGTGAATGTACAAAGAGGTGCACCATTAATGTTATTAGTCTGCATCTATGCCTATAATGATAAGCTAGATAGCACGAAGTGGAAAGTTCTAAATGATTTACGTGAGCAGACCCCCACTGGTGTCATGTGCAGCAATTTAAATGCCAGGGAAGGCTCCAGGGCAACACTCTGGTCAGCGGACAGGACGAGGCAATGGAGGAGGCATCACAGATGCAGGTTTGATCTGTCTGAAAGGTGACAAACACCAGAATCCCTGACAGAAAGTGACACATACAGTGCTCTTGACCTCACTCTGGTATCTCCCCTGCATAATATTAGACAAGAAAAGGTCGTACAAGGTCCCAGAAGCAATCTGCCACATTTTAGTTTGAGGTATACTAATGTTGGGTGACTATGTTAAAAAGCTGTGGGGAAAGAATCCCTAAATCTTAGGAGCCAACTATATTATGGAAATCAGACATGGCTTGCAAACGTTTCCTAATAGAGGTCAGGAGAGCACTGGAAAGTCACCACATTCAACGGAGGAGAAATCTCACTCTAGATAATCTGACGCATGTTGTTACCCAGCCACACTCTGCTCTCCAAAGAGTTGTAAATGATTGAAGTATTGGTTCCAAATGTTGCTGTATGTAGCTGGGGCGCAGTGTTGGGGTGAGCGCCCAACATTGCTTAAATACCCCAATAGCTCGTGAATACATAACCTCTGCAGCAAAAGTCCAACTCCTGGCCTTCACGTGGCAGAACTGTATTTACGAACAGGAGAAGGGGCGACGGCAAGTTTCTGGCACCGAAAAATAACCAGTTTGCTCTAGATGTGTATGCACATACATGCATGCGCAGGCACATGTGCGCGTGCGTACACATCTAAACTCGAGTGAGACCACAGTCTGCTCTAGCAAAGGAAAGGTGCTGAAGGCGGAGGCAACCAGCCAGGAAGTGCACCACAAAATCAGGATGCCACACAATTATGCAGAATGGAATATGTCAACTACTGCTAAATGTTATGGTGCTCGCCCTGCTTTGGACCCCCAGGCAGGTGCAGTGCTGGGCCTTATGTCTTGAAAGGGTCCAACCCCAACTACTGGAGGTCCTTCTCAGATGTCCTGTGGAGCCAGGGGACATGAGAATAGAACGGCTGGCCATACTAAACAAAGACTTAAAATAATGCACTGGAATGCGGAGGGAGTCAGCAAAAAAAAAAATAGAATTAGAAAACATCCTGTATCAAGAAAAAGTAAGTGTATGTTGCTTGCAAGAAACTCACCACCTAAATTATAACCTTCAAAATCAGAGGCTACCAGCGTTACCGATCTGACGGAAAGGACAGGTGAAAAGGTGGGATACTGACTCTTGTAAAATATAACATCACTGCTTCCCAAATCGAAGTCTACATGGAAGGGGCTGAGTATCAGACACTTAAACTTAAGACAGGCAATACAGACCTACATCTGATCAATTACTACTGTCCAAGTGACCGCCCACAGGCACTGGACACACTACCATTAAAAGAAAAAATGATTGTGTGTGGCGATTTCAACAGCCACTCGCAGAGCTGGGGCTATGATCACATGGACCAGAGAGGAGAGAGACTGGAAGACTGGCAGGATGAGAATAGATTCATCTTGATTAACAAGCCGTCCGACCCACATACTTTCTACTCGAGATCATGGCACACTACAACTACACCTGACCTGGCTTTTCATTCACCAGACCTGGAGTGGAACATTACATGAATTGTTGGGAAACAACTTGGTGGCAGTGACCATCGGCCAGTCTTTCTAACTGTAGAAAATGAGCTTGTAAGTGAAAGCAGCACCCTCTCGAGGTGGAACTACAAGAAAGCAGACTGGGCAATGTACAAGAATCGCAGCAGCATACTGGTTAGAAACCTGAACACTGAGAAAGACATAAATAAAGTAGTTGAAGAGTTTGGGAAATGCATACTACAGGCAGTGCGAGAAACAGTACCAAGAGGAGCCCGTAAACAATATAAACCCTACTGGAGTAGTGAACTGGAACAGTTTCATAATGATGTGGAAGTGTGTAGAAAGCAAGCAGAGGCCACACCCAGCCAAGAGCACCACAATAAATTCCAGCACGCAAAGCATAATTTGGTAGTCATCTTGAGCAGGTTTTGGTGGCTTTCTGACTGATTTGATCATTCTTTTCTTTTGGTGGTATGTAACTGGCACATTAGGCTGTTCTTCTTTGGCTCCTTCCTTAGCCAATTGATCAGCTCTGTCGTTTCCAGGTACTCCACAGTGGAATGGTATCCACTGTATGGTGACCTTATGCTAACTGCTAAGTTCAGAAAGTAGTGTCCTCAGTACTGGCAATTTCCCAGACAGGAGCACCTCGAGTACTGATTTTGCATCTGTCAAAAGCACCACAGGTTGTGTACCATTGATGGTATTTAGTAATTTCTCTGTTGCTATCTTGATTGCCTCAACTTCAGCATCATAGTTATGACAGTACTTTCCTGTCGGCACTCTGGCTGTGTCCCTAGTATTATTTGGGTATTCTATGTACACTCCCGCTCCTCCATTTCAAACAGCATTTTGTGCTGACCCATCTGTGTAGACTCGGATCCAGAGGTCCTGTGGGTATTCTTCATCAAGGAAGCTGAGAATGGCTATTCTGCGCTGCACACTGTTCTGTTCTTCCTCGTCAAATATTCCTCTCACTTTTGTCTGGATTTGTAATGATAGTCTATGTTCATCTTTCCACGGAGTTCGCTCTGGAATAAATAGTTGTTAGGGGGATACCAATTGTGGGCAGATCAGTGATTTCTCTGCAGAGTCGTTTGGCCTGGTGGATAAAACTACTTCTTTTCAACCGCCCCATAGCTAGGTTTTCAAATCTGTTCTTCATAGGGTGACCTGGCAAGCTGAGGAACTTTTCTGCTTGTATTAGCATTTTCGTATCTCTGCGCTCTCTCAGTGTTTGTGTCCCCTCATCTTCTCTATTTCCACTATAGGGGCTGATCTCATCCCTCCTGTGGTGACTCTAAGTGCACCTTGTCCAGTCTTGTAGTGTGGTTTTTGATGCCAAACACCATGCAGTTAACCCATATTCCAGGTGTGGTCATATGCTCTGTTGATAAACTTTGCTAAGTATTTTCCCACTGGCTCCCCATGTGGTTCCATTTAGCTTTCTCAGGATGGCTATTTTCCTTCTGGCTTTTGCTACTGCTTTGTTGCTGTGCTTTCTCCATGTCAGCCTGCCATCAAATGTTACTCCAAGGTATGTTGGTTCTTTATCTTCTCTTAGGGGTGTTCCATTTATCTGGATGATCCCTGCCTTTTGTTTTGGAGAGAGGGTAAATAAGGTGGTGCTGCACTTGTCAGTGTTTATGCTGACACACCATCTTTTTGCCCATCCAATCTACAGCTCTTTGTAGCAATCTGGTGGCCACTGATGCATGTTCATTTGTGCTCCATAGAACAAGTTCATCGGCGTACATTGCCGCTTTAATTCCATGCGGTAGATTAGCAACGAGATAATTGATGAAGATTAGAAAAAGTGTGGGGGACAAGACTCCACCCTGGGGAACACCGTGATGCAGTAGTACTTTCTTGCTCTTGAGTCCGTCTATCTGTACTCAGGCTCTTCTGTTGTGCAAGTATGCTTTCACCCATTTGTATATTCTTCCATTGACTTTGCAGTTTCTCAGTTTCTTCATCAGACCTTCTTTCCAGACTTAGTCAAAGGCTTTCTTCAGATCTATCCATGCAGCAAGCACCAGCTTCTTCTCTTGGAATGCATCCTCAATTTCTTGAGAGAGGTAGGTTGTCTAATCTTCCGTAGAGTAGCACTGCCTAAAGCCAGCCTGCTGTGGCACAAGGATGTTTTTACTTTCAATGTACCACTGCAGTCTGTGATTGATGATGTGCTCCAGTCTTTTGCAGAGACAGCTGGTGAGGCTAATTGGTCTGTAGCTAGAGGCAATGGAACCATCTTTCCCTGATGTTAGGAGGGGTATCATGATTGCTTCTCTCCAGGCTTGTTGAACACTGCCTAAGGTCCAGCTGTTATTGAAGATCTGCAACAGCTTTGCTATGGCCTCTGTTTCTAGGTTCCTGATCATTTCATTGGAGATACCATCAGCTCCTGGTGACTTTCTCATTTTCAGTTTTGATATGGCTAGCTCCAGTTCGCTGATTGTGATGGTTGCCCTGTAGAACCTCATGTGCTATTTACTTCTGTCCTGTATGTTGCCATTTCTCTCGAATCTCTTGTTGTTTCTCTTTACTAATTTTGATATTGTTATCTTGTGCGAATGAGTCCGCAAAATGGTCAGCTGCTTGCTTTCTTGTTATGATGTTTCCATCTTTATGTAGTGCAATTTTTGAGTTTCTCCCTGTGCCCTCATCGTTGAGTTGTTTTATTAGCTTCCACAATTTCCTTGTGTCTCTTTCAAAGTTCAGAGACTCTGTTTTCTCCTGCCAGCTTTTCCGTCTAGCCTGCAGCTTGGCCCTTTGAAATTTGGACAGACCAGAACAAGTCATTATTCTGAGCCTCAGAACAGGACACAATCGATTACGCAACCACATGTATACAAATTTCAAGATTGGTGAAACAGCCATGTGCACATGTGGATTAGCGTCGCAGACTGCAGAGCACATACTCCAAGACTGCCCAAAATATAACATATCTTGGCAAACCTTCTGGCCTAGAGAGATGACAGTGAAAGATAAAAACTATGGACCACTGTGTGAACTAAAAAAAGACATTTAAATTCATGCAAGAGACAACATTGCAGTTATAGACATATTTCAAGCGAACGAAAGAAGAAGAAGAAGATTGAAGTATTAATAACATTAACACAACATAATCAACTCAACAAAAAATAAACAACTCTTTGCTTATAAATTATAAATAATATAATGGGATAACATGGGGGAAGAGGGGGTCTGTATGCGTGTGTGACCTTTCAAAATATACACGACTCAAAAGATCACCAAAAGGAAACATTATAGCTTTAATAGTTATCACAATAAAGTCATAAAATGTCAATATTTCCTCCTCTGGTGCTAAGATGAATTGTCTTTCTATTCACCACAGGAACTAATATAAGTATCTAAGAATTCACATAAATTATAATATTACACAGTCCATGAACCACGGGATAAATTCAATGTAGAGGTAAACAGATTCAATGCATTGTCCGATATGGAAATATTATTTCAAGACGTCAGTGACCAATGGGAAATATTAAAGAAATCAGCCAGTCAAGCAGCAAAAACAACCATCCCAAAAATAAAGATAATAGGACGCAAGAAATGGATGACGGAAGACATCTTAAAACTCATGGAAGTAAGAAGAAATAACAAGGAAAAATATGAGAGATTCACAAGAAAATTAGGAAGCTATGCAAAGAGGCAAAAGAAACATGGCTTGATGAAAATTGCAAGGAAATTGAAAATCAACACAACACCCGGAATATCAAATTAATGGACAAAAGAATTAATGACATCACTAACAAAAGAACACATATCAACGGTTTGCCTAAAAACCAAAGATGGCAAAATCATAATGGAAAAAGATCAGATTTTACATGCGTGGTCAGATTATGTAAAAGAACTTTAAGATGATACAAGAGAAGAAATATCATCATTGGAGTAATAATGAAAGACCATCAATTTTGAAGATGGAAGTTCAAAATGCTCTTAACCATATGAAAACTAGTAAGGCCCCAGGTACAGATGGCGTCACAATAGAAATGATCAATGCCTTAGAAGAATATGGAATAGACCAAGTCACCAGACTGCTGAATGCAATATATGATACTGGAGATATACCTCCTGAATTATGTAATTCTTTCTATATTTATTGCAATCCCGAAGAAATCGGGAGCCATGGAATGTGATCAACATCGAACAATTAGTATAATGAGCCACATCACGAAGATTTTGCTGAGAATTATCATGCAAAGAGTTAGGAAGAAAATACAACCCAAAATAGGAGAAGAAAAATGTGGGTTTGTAGAAGGCAAGGGCACAGTAAATGCTGTGTATATACTGAGAACAGTAATTGAACGTTCTATAGAAGTAAACAAAGATCTATATCTTTGCTTTATTGACTACACAAAGGCTTTCGATAAAGTGAGACATGTCGACATGATATATGGAAGGAATCAACATTGGGGGACGATACATCAATAGCATTAGATATGCAGATGATACAGTCTTGATTGCAGACAATGAACAGGACCTGCAAAATTTAGTAGATGCAGTTGTTGCACACAGTGAACAATTAGGGTTAGAACTGAATATTAAGAAGACACAGATTATGGTCATCACTGGGAAGAAGGAAATTCCACAATGTTAGTTAGTTAGTCGTGGTTCCAACTTCACTGCAACGGGTTGTCCCCATATTGCTCCGTTCCTGTGCCAGTGAATATCACACAAAATGCTCCTCACTGCCAAAAGCGAACAATGGAATAGACAGGAGTATTGGCAATCCAATAGCCCGCACAGGTACACTGTGCATAATGTCGCCGCCAGAATGCCAACACAAAAGTCCTCCATGAAAAATACAGTTCATTGTTGATGGAAATGGCAGTCACCAGAAAGACTTCATTGACCCGGGTTTTATCCCATATGGCTCGGTCTCTTTCCACAGGACGACCCGCCGAAAGCACCGCACAAAGCACGAACTCCGTAGCTCCAGCGGCGACTCCCAGGAGTCTCCTGAAAAATGCACTCGTGAGCCGAAAAGGCAAACCAGTCAATCCAGCAACAGCCGGCCGCCATCATTCCAAACATGCAGTTCACGCTACACACAACCGCGGACAGATGTAAAAGCATTCCATGCGAAACTCAGCTCACAGTGTCGCGCCACGCACTCACTCAGTAGCAGGGCGACGGAACCATATCCTCCTTAGTCACCTCTTATGACATGCATGGTAGGCAACAGTGTTACTATTCTTTGCTCCCCCGTATGGGCCCCGGCAATGTGATATATAAGAAAAAAAGGCATATTCTTAAGCAAGTGAATCAATACAGTTATCTTGTCACAGTCATAACATCTGATGGGAGATGCCTTGAAGAGATTAGAACAAGAATTGCCATTGCAAAGGTAGCCTTTTGCAAAATGAAAAACATACTGACCAATAAAAAGATATCAATTGAAACGAGAAAAAGAGTATTGAATTGCTACATAGAACCTATACTTTTGTATGGATGTGAAGCGTGGACAATAAGCAGTCAAGTTGAAAAACATCTGATCGCTGTGGAAATGTGGTTTCTGAGGAAAATGCAAAGAATAACATGGACAGACAGAAAAACCAATGAATGAGTCTTTCAAGAAACAAATGAAGATCGTAAACTGATTAGAGACATTAGACGTAGACAGTCAAAATTTTTGGCATGTTATGAGAAGAAATGGCTTGGAGAACTTAGTGACGACTGGCAAGGTCCCAGGGAAGAGACCAAGGGGAAGACCGAGAAGTAAATACCTGGGTGGCTTGGCCATGTGGCATGGTTGAGACAGGAACACAGAGCTGATCCACGACTCTGGTGATCAGTGATATGGCAGAACATGACCGCCCATGCTTATCGGCATGGCACATGATGGATGGATGAACCACCACACTTCTAGATTTAAAAAAAAAGTCTCTGAGGTTTCTCACCATTTTACTATGAAAAGTTTAAAGAGGGTTTCTATAGATGTCCCTGAAATCAGAAACATTACTGTGGGCTGGACTCTGTGTTGGCCATAATAAGCTATAGGGTATTTATAAGGTACTTAGCTGATTCCACCATGCTAGGGTTGTTTCGTGCATTTGGGGACAAAGTTTTAAATGGGATTGCTCTTCCCCGCAGTTGATGGCAATCTCCTCATCCTGTATTGAGGACTTTGACCCTTTTTGACATTAGTCAGCAATCATGAATATATCCCAGTTTCAGCCAAAAAAAGACCCCCATCCCTGTTGAAAATGGGACCAAAAAACATAGGTATCCACTCACAGAAAAATTTTGGGGGGGGGAAAAAAAAGAAGAGAGAGAGAAAGAGGGAAAGGGGAAAGGATAATTATATAGAGCAGGGTAGTTAGGCCCTTTCTCAGTTGAAGGGATCATCACTCCAAATTTTGGAAGGGGACTCAATTTTTCTCACCCCAAAATTCGGGTGTATGCCTTTACCTCCCTATCAACAAGATAGGACTTCCCCCCACCCCTATGCGCGCAGGAAAAATCCTCCTTGCATTCTAAAGGCCCTAGCCCCAAGATTATCTGGGTGGCAAACCCGCAGGAAAAAACACCTTTACATGGTCCGGCATTGCTCTCCTCTCCAGGATAAATGGCTTATGTAACATCACATCATATCTATAATGAAACTCAAATATATTTATAATTCCCATCACATCATATCTAAAATTTATAAAAAAAATTTCATCATAAGTTCTTCATGCCCTAAGTGCAGATATAAAAAAACTCAATCTCTTTCCATATAGAGGTAAAGAGATTACACAAAACAGGTCAGAAAAGGGTTCCCCTTAAAAGAAATAAGTGATATTTCAGAAAGTATCATGATGGTTCATTCCTAATTGTTAACTACACTTGAAGACTCTGAATGACAAGGAATGGAAAGTTAATCCTTTTTAAAAGGGCCCTGAACTGAAAAAAAGATATTTACTCAGTATTCTCTAAATCAAGAAAAATCACCTGTCTTTTGAGTACCTCTCTAAATCTTCACAAAGAAAACTCTGCCATAAATTCCCCTTCCTTTCTAGTCTAAAGTCTATTCCTTATGATCTCCAACTTACTAATGTGTTCAGGACTTAGAAACAATTACACAAAGTTTTCCATCAAAAAAACACATCCTTCTTCCTGAAAGATCTTGGCTAACTGCACCAAATATTAGAATTGTCTGCAGATGTTTTTAGCTTACCAAATTTAACATAATTTATTTTAAATTTAAAAAGTACTCTTCTGCACCAATAAAAATAGCTCCTTTGCTGGATTTCCTCCGCGCGAAAAATGACTTCACTTTGCAGGCGTTGTTTTGCAACAGTGTAGGCGATTTCTATTTTTAGCCATTGTCAAGCTTAAAAAGCCATGGGGGTTCAGTTTTGTTATATTTAAAATTTCAGGAGTGGCTAGCATTTTAATTTTAACAGTTAAAACGATTTTCACTCTGTATTCTATTGTATTCAGAATGTAGAAAGGGGCTTTATAATTTATGTCACACTGGGTAAGAAAAGTGCCGTTGAAGAGGAAACTGACATGAAACAGCCACCAGGTTTGACCACTGAGGTCACAAAAGCCTGGATGGAAAAAACGAAGTATTTTTAAAGAATGGGAACATAGAAAATCTACCAGGCTTTTTGATATGCAGAAACAAGTAATGTAATTAAGAAAAGACCAACTCTTGACACTTCATGCAAATTGCCAGGGAGTCTTAAAAACACTGTGTGGGGGAAATTCTTTAAAGAAATAGAATATGAAAAGTCTCTTTAAATTCTTGTAGCTTCATTGGGGAAAAAATAGTTGTAAAAGAAAATGTGCCACATCTGAGCTAAAGATGGATAAGGGGGGACAAATAACCACAAAGAAAAGGAGACACTCTCTTGAATAGATTCTCTCCAGACCCCAAAAAAATACATGAAGATGACAGGAAAGTCAGTATATAACATGCCCATGGCTAAAATAGTTTTTTTGCAATGTCCCTTGGTGGCAGACATAAAATGATGCTTAAGTACACATTAGATGTAAACAGTCAAATTTTTTGGGCATGTTTATGAGAAGAAATGAATTGGAGAACTTGTGAAACCAAACTGGGGGGGCAAAGATTTCCCGGGAATGGGGGAACAGGGCCCAAAAGGGGAAGGACCAA
>JACEFZ010019850.1:0-33101 GCA_014155875.1 Cepaea nemoralis
CTGCCAATAAATTTAAAGTGTCAACAGTTGAACGGAAAATGGGATCGTTGTGATCACAAACATATGAAATCCATTGCGTACGAATGTAGATAAACAGGAAAATTAATCCAAAAAGGAGGAGACCACACAAACGCGTCCCGCCATGTGGTATAGATAGATAGATAGATAGATAGATAGATAGATAGATAGACAGACAGATAGATAGATAGATAGATAGATAGATAGATAGATAGATAGATAGATAGATAGATAGATAGATAGATAGATAGATAGATAGATAGATAGATAGATAGATAGATATCGGTAGATAGATAGATAGATAGATGGATGGATGGATAGATAGATAGATAGATAGATAGATAGATAGATAGATAGATAGATAGATAGATAGATAGATAGATAGATAGATAGATAGATAGATAGATAGATAGATAGATAGATAGATAGATAGATCCCCGCCAGGAGCCGGGCCGAGCCAGCTAGTTTATTTATATAATCACGTTTCATGAAAGAACCCACAGTTTGACGACACCTCTGAACCTACCCCATATAAATTCCCCCAGTCTGCCAAAAGCAAAACCTCGCAGACAAATTTCAAAAATTTGGGGGTGTGTCTTGTTGAAACGGTAATACTCTTAAAATGATGGAATGAGTGCGGGGGCAAAAAAATATATACCGCATATAACCAAACATTGACATCTGCTGTACAATCTCCAGAACAAAAAATTTTGTTGGGTGGACATAATTATAAGGTTATATACTAAATCTCATCATTTTCCCTCAATTGGTTACTGAGATATTGAATTTTATATTGAGGCAGCAAAAAAAAAAACAAACTTTTTTTTAATAGTGTTTTTTGAATAGATTCATTGTGAAATTTGACCTCCCAAATATTTTGTCAATTGAATATAGAAGAATATAGGAATCGGGGTACATAAACACAAGAAAATATATAAATTAGCCTGGTGTTAGAAAATACTAGACAAAGGAAGCAGAGGAAGTCAGAGAAAGATGTAAATGGACAGCTTAAACAGCTTGGAAACAGATAACTGTGTACGCAACATCAGTTCCATCAATGTATCAGACACCAGAGATGGTTGGATATTCTCTTCAAGAATGGCATCATTAAAAGGAAGTAAAATTTAAAGCATCTTTGTGTGCCATTTGATTGAGGTATAATGTTGTTCTGATTGTACAAAAGCGTAAACATTCCCTAGCTGCTCCATAAACAAATGGCAGTTGTACCTATAGATCTAAGATATGGATAATGATAGTCTAATTGCAGTTTCTACAATTAAAATGTGCATTGCTAGAACTGCATATGGTCATGAAGTATTACAGTGATGTATATGTACTCTGCTTCACATAGAAATTAGAGAAAGATGCAATGTTACTGTAAAGAGAAGATATAATGTCATATAAATAATATAGACTAATGATGAGCAATGGGACATGCAACGGGAATCAGTGTACAATATACATCAAAAGAAATCATTCCACTTAAACACATGTTATAGCGAGATGTCAGGCAAACAGAGAGATCATTCCTAATGCTGAACAGATACATTTTCTTAAAGCTAAGAAGAAATAAGATGTTTACAAATATTGCTGATGGTAGGCGTGATGGTCGTGGCAGATACTTTGGGATAATCTGGAGGTTTTAGAAGTGACCACATTGTGGTATACTCTCTGACAGCTTGGCAGTTGACGCTAATTGAGCTGACTGTCCTGTACAATTCAGGAGTCTGGGAACAGCACACCTATGGATAAGTATAGTAACATGGTTTAATTTCTGAGACAGGAAGGATATAGCGTCTGGCTATTTGCCCTAGGGATCCGCTTCGGATGCAGGGTTTCCATCTCCACATATGATGTGCTGAAGCTGTTGGGTATACAGATACGATTTTTTAAAAAAGTCGGGCACTAACAAGACTGGACATGTCAGCGGAGAAGGCATCATGTTGTCTAAGAAACAAGCAGAATGATGAGTGGGACAAATCAGTGCAGTGAGATAGATAGTTCAGGAGTCTGCCTGCAACGAAGTCTGAATTCAAGTGTTAATAGTGCAACTGGCGTAGTACTAACAGGGTGCGCGTCTTATAGAAATAATAAAGCTGTCTATTGCACCCGACTTCCTAGACGTATGACGTATTATTTTGTCTTCGTCCAGTCGGCACAGTGGTTGTTTCGCAACACTTAACTTTGCTGATGGTCTGGCTATTATATTGCATTAGACTAATATTCTACACACATTACATCACCTCACTACGAACACCACTCAACTCAATTGTAATATTGGTAACTCGAATGCAGATTGTAGTTTTGTTCATATATTGCTCTATACAAGCTAAGGTAGACACCGTCAATGTGCAATCGTATATTCAACAATAAATCTGCACAACATATACTAACACATCTACTACATTTAAAAGAGTGGCACAATTCTGGCCGCAACTCTCTTCTCAAACATCTTCCGTACTCGACGAAACCGGTGTCGTAAACATCCTTGTCCGGATCTCGATTCCAGTTCACCGTGAAGCGAATCCCAGCGTCTTCACTCCGTGTGAAAAGTATCCACTTTTCACGATCCAGGTGTCCATTTCTTGAACACTACCATAACCTCTGACCTGATCTATTTTGGGTTATGACAAATAGTGTGTTATTTTTCTATCTACAATGTATAATGTATTTTAAATTGTTTTGGTTGTAAATTGCTTACACTAATATTTTCACATTTACCATGTATGTTGGATTATTCGTTTTAAATTGTGTTTATTTCAACAGTTAATATGTTTATCTCTCTTTCGGTAGGACGTTTCAGTCAGAAAATTGTGTTTGATAATTCCATATTAATATCACCATGTACCACTGGTGCAAGGAGTGCAGTAGACACATATATTATTACTGGAACCATTGGAGACACAATTACAGCGGCTCTGTATCAGAAGTGGCAGACAGTTGTGCTCATTAAGGTGTTGAAAAGACCATCACACCAGTATGAGACGGTAAGTTTTAATCAGTTGAGATCACATCTAATACTTCTCTAATACTTCTGGGTTTGATAGTATGATAATGCTGCTTTCCATTATAGTGACCTACATTAAATCAATAAATGGGGTGGGTTGATGTTATGATTCGATGATGGTGTTAAATTAGAGATAATTGAATGACGTGTGAATCAAATGTCACGGACAGCTTATGGGATAGGGACCAGACTAAGAGAGACACAACCTGCTGCTCTGCAGGCATAGACTGAGGATAGCAGTCAAAATTTAAATCAGGTGCACAAAGGCAGAATTTCTTGGTTCGGACAAAACTCTTAAGGCTCCCTGTCGAGGGCTGTGGCTGAACGCCTCTAAGCCACAAACCCTCGGATCTTAGAGCCAGGCTGATACCCGTCTACCGGAAAATAGAAACATGATACTGAGCAAGCTACATGCTCAGGTCTGATACATGTTCGAAGGCTCCCAGCTGGGGGATATGAGAGTTTCCCGGATGAAGGGGCCTGGCCGTTTCCCGTTCACTGCTGCACGAAGGTAAGGTGCTGAGCCGGCAGCACATGTAGCCTACCTCGTTAGCGAGTACAGAAAAGTGCCCCAGTCGAAGGGTTACGGAAACTGTCTGTATCTAACTCATAGAGAGTGTAGACAAAAGTGGAAGAATGTCTCATCAACGCGAAATGGAACGCACGGCGAGCGAACCTATTGCGTGGTCTGAAGTCACAAGCAAAAGCTTACCGAGTGGATGTCACTCGCAGTCTGACCGCTCCTGGTGTGTGATTGAGCGAACAGTGGCAAGTGGGATGCCCAACACATGGAAGTGAGGAACTAAAGCAGCCATGAGCAGGACGTGGAAACTCCTTGGGTGAGCCCAGTCTCAGAGCAATACGTGCCGGCTCTGCAATTATGGAAGCCTCCTTGGATAGCGAGATAATGCCCATGGTCTGCCCCTGCCTTCCCTTGAGGGCAGACCACGATGTCGTTGATCGTTCTATCTTGACCAGCTGAGATGTGGGTGACATTACAACAGTCTAACGTGTCTCGAAACCAGAGGAAGGCTAACCTCACTAAAAAATGCCCGCCGGAAGTCGGAAGTGTCGTCCTACGGGTGGCAAACTAAAAATTGACACTACGCATTTACGTCCGAGTGAAATGTCTCGTCCGAATGTCTCGTCCAACTAGACCAGCTGAGATGTGGACGGTACCACAAAAGTGAGAGTCTCCCAGGATTGCTAACCTGGTCAAAAATGCACGCTAAATGTCGGATGTGTTGGCCTGAGGGTTTCGACCCGAGGGTGCCTAACCAGACACACCGCAATCACATCTGAAAAAATCACTCCGGATGAACGCAAAGAAGAAGAAGAAATGTCACATACAGCTTGTGACAGCACATAAGGAAAACAAGCACGAGCACCAACTTGCACAAAAAATTAAAATAATTTAAGAGTAGCGCTCATTTTGAGACATTGACAACAATCCAAACAGAGAGAGATAGAGAGACATAGAGAGAGAGAGAGAGAGAGAGAGAGAGAGAGAGAGAGAGAGAGAGAGAGAGAGAGAGAGAGACATAGAGAGAGATATAGAGAAAGAGAGAGAGATAGAGAGAGAGATAGAGAGAGATAGAGAGAGAGAAAGAGAGATAGAGAGAAAGACACAGAGAGATAGAGAGAGATAGAGATATAGAGAGATAGAGAGATAGAGAGAGATAGAGAGAGATAGAGAGAGATAGAGAGAGATAGAGAGAGATAGAGAGAAATAGACAGAGAGACAGAAAGAGAGATAGATAGATAGAGAGAGATAGAGAGAGATAGAGAGAGATAGAGAGAGATAGAGAGAGATAGAGAGATAGAGAGAGAGAAAGAGAGAGAGTTAGAGAGATAGAGAGAGATAAAGAGATATAGAGAGAGATAGAGAGAGAGATAGAGAGATAGATAGAGAGAGATAGAGAGAGAGATAGAGAGATAGAGAGATAGAGAGAGAGATAGAGATAGAGAGAGAAAGAGAGATAGAAAGAGAGAGAAAGAGAGAAAGAGAGAGAGATAGAGAGAGATAGAGAGAGATAGAGAGAGATAGAGAGATAGAGAGGGATAGAGAGATAGAGAGAGATAGAGAGAGAGATAGAGAGAGAAAGAGAGATAGAGAGAGAGATAGAGAGAGATAGAGAGAGATAGAGAGATAGAGTGATAGAGAGAGAGAAAGTGAGATAGAGAGATAGAGAGAGATAGAGAGATAGAGAGAGATAGAGAGAGATAAAGAGAGATATAGAGAGATAAAGAGAGATAGAGAGAGATAGAGAGAGAAAGAGAGATAGAGAGATAAAGAGAGATAGAGAGATAGAGAGAGAGATAGTGAGAGATAGATAGATAGAGAGAGATAGAGAGATATAGAGAGAGATAGAGAGATAGAGAGAGATAGAGAGATAGAGAGATAGAGAGAAAGCAAGAGAGAAAGAGATAGAGAGAGATAGAGAGATAGAGAGATAGAGAGAAAGAGAGAGATAGAGAGATAGAGAGAGAGATAGAGAGAGATAGAGAGAAAGAGAGTGAGAGATAGAGATAGAGAGAGAAAGAGAGAGATAGAGAGATAGAGAGATAGAGAGAAAGAGAGAGATAGAGAGAGATAGAGAGATAGAGAGATAGAGAGATAGAGAGAAAGAGAGAGAGATAGAGAGATAGAGAGAGATAGAGAGATAGAGAGAGATAGAGAGAGATAGAGAGATAGAGAGATAGAGAGAGATAGAGAGAGATAGAGAGATGGAGAGAGATAGAGAGAGATAGAGAGATAGAGAGAGATAGAGAGATAGAGAGATAGAGAGAGATAGAGAGATAGAGAGAAAGAGAGAGAGATAGAGAGAGATAGAGAGAGATAGAGAGAGAGAGAGAGAGAGAGAGAGAGAGAGAGAGAGAGAGAGAGAGAGAGAGAGAGAGAGAGAGAGATCTTTTCTTCAACTGGACCACCCACTAAGATCAGTGGCTCCTCTTGGGTCATTGTGGTGCCCTCTGTCTTTGGCTCATCATTAAGAGATATGTAAGATCCAAATCCTGATTGTAGTTCATATTACTTACACATATCTAACATATAACACCTGTTATATAAATCTTGCGCTGATAAGTACAATTAAACAGAAACTCAAGATATACTTGGCATTTTATTTATAAACATAGAATCCAATACAATGTAGGGTATCTCAGAGATCAAGAAACTAAGGAATAATTTGAGGACACTTTCACTTATAAGTTCGTGGCCCTGCAACAGTTAGTAGATAGACTGAGAACAGCAGGTTGCCAGCATCAGACTAAAATCATTTGGAGCAAATCATTTATATAAGTCCTTGGCAAAAGAAAATGAAAACATAAAGCATGTGTAATGTCGGTAACCCCTGGCGTATTATGTGTCTCTTGAGTTCCAGTTTAATATTTTACTTATCAGCAGATGGTGATCTGCATATACCTATACAACTGCATCTCTAAAGAATCTTACGCTTTGTAGAGATAATCTACATTTTTAGATGATACAGATATACTCAATTTCATTTTCTGTTTTGTGGTTAGGTGAAGACCATCTGACTTTATGCTATTCTTTATATGAAAAAGCACTTCGACTAGAATGTAATTAGCAAATATCGTCATTAGTGCTGATTGTTCTTCACTATCCTTGCTCTGACTATGTAGCCAGATTTCTTTCACCGTACTACAGTTTTGTTCTATTTCTCTATCCTTTATTTTATATTCATCTTACTTTTGTTTACTTTTTCTTATAATGTCAATCAATTGTAGAATTGCCACTCTCATCCATTTCGTCTTCAGTATTTTTTTTAATTTTTGGTGTTATTTATCTTGATGTCCGCTGTATTGTCTCCTTTAGCATTTGCCATTGTTCGTTTTTACTGCTATTTTTTGTCATTGCATTATAACAGTTCTGATCAGTAATGACATAATTATCACTGATTTCCTGAATTTGATTCTAGTATTGCCAAATCTAGCTTTCTATTTCTTGGAGTCCTCTTAAATGTATTCAGTTTTATACTTAATTGTCCCATTACTGGTGCATGGTCACTTTCGCAGTCTTCTCCTAGACTTGCTTTTACTGACAGTAAGCTGTTTCAGAATCCATTGCTTGTTAGTATACAATGATTTTCATTACGTACATTGTTTTCTGGACTTTCCCATATCCAAAAGCATCTACGATATTTCTAAATGATGGTCTTTCTGAATTAATAACAGATGAATGCAGATGTGAGCGTGAGCGGGAAATAAGAATAAATAAGAATGGCAAAATCAATGTTCAGCAATAAGAATTATCTTCTCACATTTAAACACCTCTCAATTACAGGTTAAAACCGTGATCAAGAGTTACATTACTCTGTATTATTTATTGCATTGTGCAGAAACATGGACAATGAATAAACAATCTAGGGGAAGAATAGAATCTTTTGAAATGAAGTTATATAGAAGAATATGTCTTTTGGTTCACTGCCCCAATCTTCAGCACTTTATATGCTAGAGCGCAGACTGGAGTTTTGCTCTATTAGGTAAATCCTGGTTTAGGTGGATGGATAGGTGCAGGGCAATGCGATATGCCAGTAGGTTTTGCACATTGCTTCTCTGGGGCTTTACCTGATCTAAGAATCTCTGCCACTTTAGTTCAGGTCCAGCCCAGACCTTAATGGCTTCCATCTTGTTCACCTGATTGTTTGCTGGCAACCACAGTGACCATCTTCATGAAGCACACGTCTTACATGTCAATGTGTCCTTAACACTGAGTAAGGCTTTACACCACAAAGTGATTATTTGTGTATGGCATCATCACATTTATTGACATAAGTCCACTGCTGTTTCAGATTTGTCAATTATTTCTGGGAATAAATACATGTCAGCCACTTGCAAGCTACAGTTTTATAAAATGTGAGTGCTTTTATAACACAACCACAGACCAAGCTCACTTTACAGTAAGTGGCACAGTACAAGAAGATGACAGTAATGCAGTAATATTTGTGCAATGGCAGCACCAAAATGGAACTTTCATATATTCAAACAAGAATTACACTTTTCCAGAAATTTATGGTATGTAAACATGTTACAATGTTATGTTAATTTAGCTATTTCATGCATGTTATGTCTTCCCTAGTGTTTAATATTTTCCTCTTCATTGCTGTTTCCTTTCTGCTTATCCATCCATCTATCATGTGCCATGCCGATAAGCGTGGGCGGTCATGTTTTGCCATCTAACTCGATCACCAAAGTCGGGGATCAGCTCCGTGTTCTTGTCTCGACCATGCCACGTGGCCGAGTGTGGCATGTTGCGCACCTGATCTAATCCCAGTTACACCTCAACTCAATAACGAGAGTCTTGGTAATGCATAGCGCTGTTTCGCATTGGAATGTTGCGTCACCACTATAATTAGACCTGCCAAATTATGACATACAGGTCAGGCGTTCGAAACTCATATTTTGATTGGATGGGAGAGGCCTTTGTAGCGTCTCAAAGAGGCTGCTGGGAAGACCCCAAGCCTAGAACGCGCACTTCAAGTAATATTCTCTAGGAGACCAGTTGTGTTTTCGTTAAGGAATATTTTAACTCGGTGTCCCTCACTATTCATGGTAAGAGAACTTCTGCGGATTATATTTCATTGTTGTGTGATGTACCAGGGCAGGTAAAGCTCTGTCTCTGTGAGATATGTGTGTGTACCACGTTCCAGCACTTAAGAATATGTATTTCCAATTTTAAGATAGCCGCTAATTCTTGTCCCTGCTGCTGCAAATGGCGGAAACTGCCATCACTGTTCTAAGATATCTAACGTCGTCTTATCTTCGAGCTTTTAGAGAAGTGCATTGATATGCATTAAATCTTAAGCTGTAGGAAGAGGCAAGTCTGGACACCTTCATGCTGTTCTTAATATAAAACCGTATAACCTCTTAGTTCATGCAAGAGCCTGGTTTAGAAAAGACAAACTTTAACGTCTGTACCGACCCCTGCTTCTTTCTAATCTACAGCCTCTTCAACACATGAGAATGAAAGAAGGAGAGAATGAATTTCTCCCCCTTCTGTCTTTGTTTGCTCGTGGCGTTGAAAGAGATTTATGTGCAAAACTGGTAAGCATTGTAATCAGGTCCAGCGTATCAGTTATCAGTTAACAGTTATCAGTTGGGGTATCTTCATTGCACTCCGGACATGTCCATAGGTGCTCAGATCCTCCCCCAGCATATGCATCAGCGTCCGGTGGCTAATAGTGCCAGTTCTGTGTTGGTTGACGAGGCGCTTTGTTTTGCCGATGTACCTCTCACGTCTGACTGTGCCGATTCTTACTCCCAAGTCTTTCATCCTGGATAGCGATGTGGAATCACTGACGTCAAAGTCCTCTGTTCTCGCCATATCTTTGAGGACGTTAATTACATCGGCACGATCCGTGGACTGGCCATCTACAGGGGGTGCAGAGCCAGCCAGTTTATCAGCTCGTTCATTTCCCTCGACTCCCGCATGTCCCGGGACGAAGATGAAGGTGACTTTACGGACAACAGACAGTCCACTGTAGGTCCAGCGTAGTAAACTGCTATGATATATTTAGTACAGAGATGCATAATGATTACTATAGCATACTGCACTCTTGTCGAACTGACGTCAAGCTATCAAACCAGATTAGGCACACAAAACCTTGTCCTCAGCTTGAGCTGAAAGGGACGAAATGTTCATGCACTCAGGCGAACGAAGAAGAAGAAGATTAGCCTTGATATGAGATCCACGTATCGAAAAAAGCACCCTTTCCTGCCTCACATGGCTAAGTGATAGGTCGTGTGTTTGTGCTGTGTCGTTGTTTACTGTACCTCGTTGTTAGCAATCTGTGTTGTCATTGACAAAGATTCTAAGAATCGAAACGTCTGTGTGTCGTATTGTAAGCGTTCGTGTGTATTTTATCTTATTTTATTATCCATTTTTTATATTTATTGAGTGCTTCTGATTTCGGCTATTTACCTGTATTTCGCGATACGTGGATCTCCTTGTAAGGTATGTGCAAAGTTGTTGATGTTTAGTACGTTTTCACGCAGGAGTTTTACATACCTATTTGTTTCCAATTCATATTGTTATATCCTGCTGCAGCCGCTGCTTTTTCTTGATATGAGGGAAAGGGCTTGCACTTTGTTATCTCGTATCTATAACTATGTGTACATGTTATTGTCAATGGGTAATAGGCGGAGTGAATTTTCTCAATGAGTACTTCCTCTGTAAATTAATATTCATTCCATGAACATAACAATACTTGAACCATCTTAAGAATGAAGATATTCATCGTATGCCTCATGCATTTATTGATTGATTGATTGGTTTAGGAACCGACATCACAGCATTCGGGGCATTCCTATAAGCGCTGTGTCCCCATCCTCAGCATCCAGCGAAGAGTTCCACCACTAATAGTAACAGTAGCAATCTGATTATATGTCCTCTCGCCTTTCCTCTGAGCGTCGATGGTCGGCCAGATCCCCTCGTCACCCCTCGCTGTCGCATTCTTGCCAGACCATAGTGATCCATTTGCTCCTCCGAGGTGTACACGTGCTCCTACAAGGCCGCAACCACGTCTTCCTTATCATGCATCAATACTCCACCAAGTTTTGCAGAGCTAGCCAATCTGTCCGCCTGTTCATTCCCCAGCACATTAGCATGCCCCGGAGAAAAGATCCAGATTATGCTTGTCACCCGTGACTTCCCAAGCGAAGCAAGCCACTCTGCACGAAGCTTGCCTGTCTTCACCCTACTCAGCATGCTATCTGAGTCAGTTACAAGCACGATGTGTGTGTGTGTGTGTGTATCGTATTCTCCATCCAGCGGAAAGCTGCACTGACCGCCTCCGCCTCCATTCTTAAGCTAGATGTTGTGGTATCATATGCCAAGCTCTCCTGCACCAAACGGCGACCATTAACTTTTGCTAAGAACCCCCAGGCACGTCTCCTGCCTCTCAACACCGAATCATATGTGTATATAATCACATCACCCGGGCGAGCATTATCCTGAATTAGTTGCTGGATTTCCACTTCCGTGGCCCCTGCTGGCCATTTCCTACACTACCGGCTCAATGTGATTATAACTCTGCAAAAGTCTGACTGCTCCGCTGGCACTCTGACCCACTCCTCTCCTCGCCTAATGTTCTCCAAGATGTACACCTGTCTGATCGTATCCTTCGCCTGAGCCATCCATGATTTCCCTCTTATCAATCGCTGACCCTTAACTACGCCCAGCGCCCCATGCAACGAGTGATCTGTGTCAGCAACTACTCTGAGGTATGCCTTCGCCTGCATCACCTTGAGCCTACCAGCAATAGTCGGCAAACCAAGTATGTAACGCATACACAAGACTGGGGTGTCTCTGGTGCATCCCAGAATGACCGGTATAGCTTAGTTCTGTATGCGCTCTACTTTCACCAATTGACACTTTGAGACAGTGAGCAGTTAGTTAGTTAGTTAGTTAGTTAGTCGCAGTTCCAACTTCATAGCAACGGGTTGTCCCCATTATGCTCCGTTCCTGTGCCAGTGAATATCACACAAAACGCTCCCCACTGCCCAAGGTGAAAAGTCGAAAAGACAGGAGTCTCGACAAACAACAGTCCGCACAGATACACTGTGCATAATGCCGCCGCTAGAATGTCAACACAATAGTCCCCCACGAAACCCAGAGTTCATCTCTGATGGAATCGGCAGTCATTTTCCCATCTGTATGTTTTCTAGATGTTCACCCACACAGTCCACGAAATACAGTTCATCGTCGATGGTAGTGACAGTCAACCAGAAGCCCAGCAGCCACGCATTTCTGCATAAGGCAAAAACCGGTCAACTCTGGGACATAGCCATCTGCCATCGCTCCGAACATGCAGTCACGTTTCAAAAAACCTCGGGCAGATTCAAAAGCATTTCACACGAAACTCACAGCTCACAGTGTCGCGCCACGCACTCACTCAGTAGCAGGGCGACGGAACCAACAGTGAGCAGTCCTAGTCCATAATCAGTCACTGCGAGAATCAAGTGTTGGTATAGTGTGAAAAGCATTCTCTGCTCTGTGTCCATAGTTTTAAGTGCACTGAGTCCCTTTTGAGATCTTGTCACAACCGACTCCACATGGTCCTTGAAGGACATGCTCTTGTCAAATGTGATTCCCAGATACTTCAGTTTGTTCTCTCTGTTGACGCTTCTACCATTATCGTGAGGCTTGGGACATCAGTTCTCATAATCCTGTTGCCCAGAGAGCACCACAAAACAGCTGCCTTTTCCGGTTTGATGACAGCACTCATTTCAGTGCAACTGTCAATCACTTTGTCTACTGTTGCCTGTAACTCCTAGGCTGTTTTTTCCTTATCTCTCCCCTGCCCATATGCAAGAATATCATCTGAAAATGTTAGTATCTGTAACAGAGGAGGAGACGAATGCAACTAGAAGGCCTGGCAGTAGTTGTTGAACATCTTGCTTTATTTCTATGAAACTTCAGTAGGCATAAATTTGACATACAATTCTAGATGGTCACATCGCGTCCTGCCAGCATGGCCTCCGGGTGGTAACTAACTATTTCCCACCCCCGCGTCACAGCTTGAGCGTCCCTAGTTACATCCCAACGGGATGCTCAGCCGTGCCTTGTATACTAGTCTTTTCACCCTTGCATACCACCCATCTAAACCCCTTAACAGAGATGCTCTGTTATATTCCTCTCTACCCTCAACGAGACTTTTCCCCGAAAAGTCTTAAAACCAAAACTTACTTAACATCCTCAACCCATAACAAGAAAAAAACACAGCCAAAAACATCTAAATAACACATAACTTGGGACTTTTTATAAGCCTACAATTTCTTATCACCGGAGTCTTGCTGACTCTTACTATCTTCATCGTGAATCACTACTCCCTTATTACCTAACTTCTCTTGAGATCCATAGCCATCCGCTACTACTATCTACAACACCCCTTTATTCAACCTCTCGTGGACTATCCTATAACTATCTGCCATCAGTACTTAAGCCTTAAAAACTTCTTCTTCTCTTCTACAAGCAATCCGCTTAAACCCTCATTAAATTCTAATTTTTCCTCTATTGTCATCATGTATATATATATCTGACCTCAATTATAAAAATTCAAAGTGCCATACTCTTCTGAAAACACTTCATAATCTCTATCATTATTATCAACATGACTACGCTATTAACCCTTACTTCAGCATTACTAATTCTCCAAATTCAACCATCTTGAATCCATTCAACTAACACACGATAGGAAGACAAAGAAACAAAGAATCGGTGGCCACCGGAGATCAAAGAACAAGAACTCTGAACTCTTCCTCGCAAAACCATATTCACATTTACCCCACCATGTCGCCCTGAGACTTTAAGCAGTAAAGTCTAAAAAAACAAATACATATCTCTCACAACCCAAATATACCAGTTATTATGGCAACACTTCCACCAGCTTTCCTATCATATCCCTGAAACTCACCTAATTTATGTATGTTACTTAATCTCTGACTAATACAGTTTGCGCTGATATCCACAGCATCAAACACCAAAAATATTATCCACCTCTAAATGTCTATTTATTACAGATACCACTGATATTATGACTTTGAACGTTACCTCAGTCATAGCAACCTCGAATTGTAATATCAACCACAAAACACATCCCGAGGACACAAATCAAAAGGTCCATTATGGGCCCTACTACTCAAAACCTCCTCCAACATTATAACCATCACCTACATAACCTAATCTCTGACCCTTACATACATCGCTCCAGCAACCCAGGGATACACTTCATATTAGCTTCCTCATATCTCTGAAGCTCGCCTAATCTATGATACTCAAGGCATAAGCTGAAACCCTCAACAACCTAATAATATTATCAATATCCATTTATTATGGAGCTTATCTCCTAACACCTCTAACTTCTCGATTTATGCCGTATCTACATCAACAAAAATATTCCACTCTGTCTATCCTATACTATATCAGTATCCTCTGCAATCAATTTCACTCTTTTTTTTTCACGCAAATTTCATGGCATTCAATCCATGTTTGCTGTAACCACAGCATCCCAAAATAATATCCCTGTTCACTTACTGTGAACCTAACTTCTAGTCTCTGGCATTCAAACTATAGTCATCCCTGCCCATGCTGCAACCACAGCACGCAAATAATAACATTCGTAGTTCATATATTATGAACTTACTTAATTTGATCCAACCCCCACATCTTGAAAAATGTTCATCTATTATGAACCTACTTACTTCCCCTTATCATTCATTTAATCCTCAGCTATTATAATATGTGCTGATATCCAAAGCTTCATCTATGGTCACCCCCAGACTAAGACAAACCCCCCCCCCCCCCCCACATTCTGAACATGGCTCTCAGTCTATGTGTTCCTATTATCTCATCTCTCTTAAACATCCCTGGCACTCATCGTTCATTTATTATGAACGTATCTAATTTAATCTCTGACCATTATGATATGTGCTGTTATCTACAGCCCCATCTCTGGCCACCTTCAGTTAAACTAACCCCTCACATTCCAAACATGGCCCTCACTCCATGTTTATCGAAACTTGCGACTACTAACAAGGCGAATATGTCTCTCTTTATGAACGTAATTTCTTTACGTAGCGGCGAGGCGTACCCCACCCTAGGTCTAATTGTACCTGACTATACCCTTAATTCACGTAACTGAATGCCACATAACGGAACACGCGCCACCAAGTATAAAGAAGAGACCTTACTGGATTTTCCCAGACAGTCACAAAACTGGACGACAAATATGAGAAACAAGGAAAGGAAAACAACGTCATTGGACGGCAACGGGGGACGCTGTGAATTCGTGGATTCGAAAGGATGTGTTTCTAAAAGGCTCCGTGTGAAGGTGACACCTGGAGGCGGTAATTTCGTGATGAAGCAGCTGGGAGTCCGGAGAGGAATGTATTAAAGACAACACAACAGTAGAAAGACCGGGTGCGGATACCTAGACTTTTATTTAATCAGTTGAACTGAGGATTTGTTAATTAGGCCTCAAGGGCAGCGAGCTGGACTCGGGGCTCGTAGGTAGATGTTATTTAAGTGAGCGCCGATCCTGCGTATAGGAATCAGCTCACGTTTCTACAAGAGTTATATCCTTTGTCCTGCGGCGGAATAAACGTACGTCTGAAAATCGTTTGCTCGACTTGAGTCTACCATATGTTCATGATCCGGTTGGTAAGATAGAACATGTTTTGTTGTTCTGATCTGTTTTTGACGAGTTCAATTTGAGTTGCTTTGAGTGTACGGTCCCGTTGGATTTAGAGGACAGGCACTTCGAGACACGTGGGGGTCGTCTCTGGACTGTTTGTTTGTCAACACAGATTTCCCGCCAGTTTCCATAGCTGAACATAAAAGAAATTACGCGCCAGCGGCACATTCCACACCGTGCTACACAGAAAGAAAGAAGGAGCACATGAAAAATCCACGTCATCAAAATGACGGAACAACAGCCGAAATAAATGAAGTGAAAGATCATTTTGTGATAAAGTAATAACAACAGGTGAAATTAAAACATCATAAACACTGTAAGTACGTACAACATTAATACATAATAACTCAATCATGTTCAAGAAGTGCGATCTATTAATCATATCAAGTTTGCACCAGATGCCACAGCGCTATGAAATATTAGAAACAACGAACATTTAGTAATAGTGTAACTTATTTAAGAACATTATTTATTTAAAGAATATAGTTACAACTACAAGTCTACGTGAGAAAAGAAGATGGTGGTTACATATGAGATATACGAAACAATTGACACCATGGTCGACATTGAAAGGAATTATGTCGATGTGAGTAGGCAGTGAGATCTGAAGAAACACTGCGCTGCCACAATTCTACACCACAGTAACATATTATACTATAGCACAACGATTGACAATTTTTATTCAAGAATCTATGATCGATTGGAACTGCTCAAAAGTGTTGCATTATGTTGAGCAATCTGCTGAATCTATGAAGTTCATTACAGTGCTCAGACATTCGTCACGATTTTATCAGATTTATCGGTGGACTGATACACACATGATGGGGTGTACTGCCGACGCACAGTTATAGTTACGTTGTTGGAAAGACATTCGCTAATTCTGTGAACATTACAGAAAGTTTTGACTTTGTTCAGAACGCCAAAGCATTTAACTACCTACATTTGTGGGACATGTACATCATACGTTCATTATATCTGCTGCCGACACTACTCCATGTCTGAATTATCGGCGCATAAGTGAGTTAGTACATATTACGACATTTTATATGCACACTTCGTCATATGTCAAGGTGGATAGCACGTACACCACGGACACTCGTCTCCACCATAATTGACAAGGAAGATGTTGCGTTATTTGCACGTTACACATATCTGAACATATTTACAGCTGGACGTTACATACATCAACGCATAATGACAACCAGGTCAGTGTACACATATTTATTACGTCATTGAGGACATTACATTATTCACATACCGGACACTTCATCACACGTCAGGACGACACGCACACGTACACTATGACATATTATTGTTGAAATTGTCGAGGTTTTTCTACCATCGAGCAAGTAAACGCGGTCAATCGGGACCGAACACGAACTCCTCACGTCGGCATTTATGAACTGAATTTACGAACATACTCTAATACGATGACGCCAGGACATACGAACACTGTTACACGGATTGATAACAAGACTACACTATCGTTTATCATCGTGATAACGGGCACACAGCCTGTTCACTCATTGGACCTTACTTACCAGAAGTCGAATCACGTCATTCAACTCTACTTACTTCACTGTGGGCATCATTCACTCAAGTACCTACAGCGCACATTCAGCCTAAAGTATCAATACTAAGGCTGAAATAAACTCAAGTTTCTTCGATATACCACAGCCGACTACGTGTTCTTATGAGGCGGTGACGGACCACGTCGGTCCAGGGTGTGAGTACAAGTTAATTGTACTATCATCTCAAGGCAGGAGCAACAATCGTTACACAACTCCTCACATATTTTCATGCAGCCAGGATACCACTAATCGATTGTCGATTACGGATCAGTATAGTTTGGAACTTAAAAACACGTAATTGAGAGTCTCAAATTATATCAATTCTCGAGCGATTCAAGTATTACTCTACGTTCGGGAGATGCACTAAAGGCCAGTAGCAATTGTATTGTTGATGTATTATAGCATTGATCCTAGTAATAAGGCACTATTTATCAATTTTTTTTTTGTTTTGATCTTGCGGGCGTCACCACAATACTATTGTCTTGTCATAACTGTAGTTGTATAGTATGTGCGTTACCCGTTAAAAATGTGGATACAAAAATTTGTTATTGTTTGTAAACAGTAATATGTATTCGCGTCACTCGTCATTAATCTTTGATGATTGTTAGTTGTCATGCGTTACATATATATTATATATTGAATATATTTATTCATATTTATTCCTCTAGTATATTTATTTAGTTTATTATAGAGATTTTTGATTGATTTTTTTTTGTGGTGTTCGAGTTGACACTACAAATTTATTTGAGTTATATTTGCTCAATTGTGATACAACATTTACTTTACTATCCGAGTGATAGTGATCTGAGACAATATTACAATTTTGTCGATTCTTTTCTTCTCGTACCTACGACCATATTTATTTCACCCAGATAGCTCATTTTACAGGTAGGACATTAGGACAAGATGTCGACACTGCAACATTTCATCGAGTTGGGTGAGAAGACTGGTTTAACCGGTGCCGAACTTCGAAATTGGGCAGGTGAGCAACAGAAGCGTGACAAGGAGGATCGACAACTTCAACTTGCAGCAGAGAAGGAGGCTAAACAACTGCAATCTACACATGAGAAGGAGGAACGACAGGAAAGACTGGCATCAGAAAAGCAAGATAAACAACTTGAGAGAGAGCTAAAGGAAAAAGAGATGGTGTTGGAACGCGAACGAATGGAGGCTAGAGAAAGAGAATTAAATGTGGAACGCGAAAGGATTGCAGCCGAAAAAGAGAAGTTAATTATGGAAATGCAATTTAAAGAGAAACAATTGGCAATTGAGAAGGAGATATTTTGGAAAGACATGGGTAAGAAGTTTGGTGTGACTGAGACAAACCTTAGGAATTTGGCAACGGAAAGAGTTGAACGATTAGAAATGTTGATAGAAGAGAAAAGAAGAAAACAACTACAAAACATTTATGAAACGAATACCAAAGAGTTAATTCAAAAAATAACCGTCATTCGCAAACCTGATGGGACACTCACAAGTATAAGCACCCAAAGTGAAGTGACACAAGAAGAAAAAGATAAAGAAGAAGATAACACACAAATAGAACAGGTTACACCAACTGTTAACGAAAACGATATAACACAAATGTGTGATAACGCAACAGAAAGGAGTGGTGTTCACATCGATAAACAAGAAATAAACAAACATTCTTCATCAAATGATTCTACGTCCGAGAACATAAATGTTGATCAGAAACAAAACAAACGAGATTGTTTGTCTGTAAATGACATATTGTTGAAACATTCAAAAATGAGACCAAAAGTTACACGCACTGATGGTTACTTGTCGTACTTCTGGTACACATTTACCAAACATATGGCATTGCAGCGTATGCATTACAGAAGATATACAAGACTGAAAACAATAACATTGTTCCAATCAACAAATTTACAATGTACAAATATTGGCATGAATGCAGCTGAGAGATTTTACAGGTTTGAAACAAAGAAAGAGAGAACGAAATAGAAAGAAAGCAAGAATAAAAGAAAATTAAAATGGGATGAAAGTGTTAGGTTCATATTAACACAGAATACATTACAGACACATTAGGGTCTTAGGTCTTATTACTTAATTATGGCATGTCGCACTGATATAAATATATACTTTTTAGAGATGTTCATACTATCTAATGTCTCTACACTCAGTTGGATAATATTTCGGTTCGCAATTCTTCGGATAATTGTTCGTAAATATATAGTTATTAGAGAACTTAATAAATTATTTAGTTTAAATATTTATTTTTGTTGAATCAGAATATTATATTTTATTGCTGATTTAGTTTCTTAGAAGTCCTGAATAGTTGCAATGTCTCATTCTTCACAAGTCTATATCTATATTGAAGATCTACAAGATTTTATTTGGTCAATCACATTCTGTGAGACATTCTCAGTCGATTATAATTAATAGAAAGGCAGATCTTTGTTATAAGTTAATTAGTTATATATATTAATGTTCTGTTCTTTCATAAGTTATTAAGAAATTCGATAAAGATATATTCAGATAGCGCCGAATTGAGGGAGCAATGCTATAAGAATCAACTAAATATTAATTATTATTAATAGATTATTATTACAAATAGAATTTAGTTAAGTGGGTACATATGTTACCGATTTTCGATTGACAGCGTGAGTGAAGGGAATATTCAGAATAAGAACTTCACAAGAGATGGGTGATGGGGACATTCATTGTGCATTCAATGGCCAAACCAAGTATTTTGTTTTGTATTGTCACACTAACTTTGAACAGTATATGATTGTGTTAATAATGGTTATTCATTAATTGATTGTTAAATTCAAATAATTAGAATTATTAAGAAGTAATTGTAAATTAGTATTAATATGGTATGGGTATTAATATAAATATTGAATTATATGATATTAATTATTTACTTACATTAACAATGTTGTTAGGATTAATTAATATTATATTAGATGGATTAAGCTGCACAGAAGGAGCAAAAGAATAGATACAATCAAGCGACATTCTTAAGATATCCACAGGAAAAGGATCAATGGATTCTCAAGGCGGAAAGCGTATAAGTCACCCTACCCATGGAGATAAATTTCAGGAAAAGAAATAGATGTATGGTACCAAACAAGGACAACAAGGATCAACTACAACAAAAATGGTTACATGGAAAACATCATTATTACCCTCGTCCTAAACTCATGGTAATACCTAGAGTTAGGACACACTTGTCTATTATGACAAGGTAGGGACTAATATGTTTATTAGTTGGTCTGATTGCCCATGATCAGCCACACGACGTCCAACGGAGGGTTTGGACAGGTGGGCGTGCCCGTTATGTAGCTTTATTTTTTTTAAGGGTAGATAAGGGGGTAAAACCAAGTGCTATTCAGTTGTAGTTAAAATTGTTGTGATAGTCGTACAGATATACAGATATAAAGGAAAAAATTATAAATAATTTTTTTATCTGGGAGGAGGCATTATGCCACATAACGGAACACGCGCCACCAAGTATAAAGAAGAGACCTTACTGGATTTTCCCAGACAGTCACAAAACTGGACGACAAATATGAGAAACCAAGGAAAGGAAAACAACGTCATTGGACGGCAACGGGAGACGCTGTGAATTCGTGGATTCGAAAGGATGTGTTTCTAAAAGGCTCCGTGTGAAGGTGACACCTGGAGGCGGTAATTTCGTGATGAAGCAGCTGGGAGTCCGGAGAGGAGTGTATTAAAGACAACACAACAGTAGAAAGACCGGGTGCGGATACCTAGACTTTTATTTAATCAGTTGAACTGAGGATTTGGATAATTAGGCCTCAAGGGCAGCGAGCTGGACTCGGAGCTCGTAGGTAGATGTTATTTAAGTGAGCGCCGATCCTGCGTATAGGGATCAGCTCACGTTCTGCAAGAGTTATATCCTTTGTCCTGCGGCGGAATAAACGTACGTCTTAAAATCGTTTGCTTGACTTGATTCTGCCATATGTTCATGATCCGGTTGGTAAGATAGAACATGTTTTGTTGTTCTGATCTGTTTTTGACGAGTTCAATTTGAGTTGCTTTGAGTGTACGGTCCCGTTGGATTTAGAGGACAGGCACTTCGAGACACTGAACACTACTAAAACTCAGAGCAAAATAATACAACCTGATAATTATAAGTCAAAATAACATATCGAAATAATATGCCAACACCAACCGAGGCAATTTAACTGAAACTATAAATCATGAGCAAATGGAGACACAGCACAAATCAAAACAATATCTCAACCCCCCCCCCCCCCCCCCCCCCCCCCCCATGGTTTTCAAAACATCATTTATCCCCTGACATTTTTCAAAATAATATACATAATAAATAATGGCTAATTTATAACCAAGACAAAATTTCGGACTAACTAAAGCAATAAAATAACCAACACAATTCAACCATTTCTGTCTCTTCTACTGACAGAGTTTCTCAATATAACGCAGAGTAATATCTATATCCCTAACACAAGTTATTAACCAAAAAATGACATTTTTATCAGATTCTTTGGAAGTTAACAGTCACTTCCAACCTATAATAGATAAGTGTAATCCAGCCTATGTTTTCTCTGAACGTATACTAACCACTATCACAATTTCTATCTCATAACTGCATTCTCGTAAATCGTCCACCCGACGTAACAAATGTTCTATTCTTCCACATCACTAATCTCTATTAAGTTCTCATCTCTCGTCCGACACAACAACTCAAGGTTGCACTCAACTTTCTCTTAACTTCATTCAAGTATACTGCGCTGGCAGTCACAACTCTCGCATCCCTCGGACCACATTCGAACCAAACAGCAACTAGAAACGCATCTGGCCAACAGTAACCATCATCATCACATTTAACAACAGCCCCTCACAACAAATCTCACTTCGATGGGACATACTGAGTACGTCTTCACTATATTCTCTCATTCCTCTGTATCAGGCAATCTCACTTCGACATAACTCTACCAAACGATACCGGATCTGTTTCATGAAACGACACCAAAACGTTAATTCAATATCTGCCACAGGACTTTCACAATCCAACTACTTTCTTATTTCAACTTTACTCAATCATTCACTCTCTTTCAAAAGCTCAGAGCCAACCCGACTCAAACAACACATTAGCTCTAGCAATCAACATTCATAACCAGCCTACATCTCTCCGTGTCAGCTTTACATTATGTCAACTGCTCCAGCACATCTCACTCAACATAAGCAACCCACGTTTTAAACTATAATTCGTCTATTCTCTAATCATCACAACCAAACACAAAATATGCACGCATGACACTCTCTGTCCTACCTAATTCTCTACATCAAACCACTCCGACATTCAACATCCCACCTCCTCTGAAACACAATCGGACATACTCAACGTGCCACAAGCGCACCGTCAACCTCTGTCTTCAACACACGCATACCATGCTCGCTTAGACAGTGCATCCTCTTGGTGCTACTTACACAATTCCTCACTTCACAGAACTATGAAGTATATCCTGCCCTGTTATTACTAAGAACCTGACATCTTTCTATCCATGCATCCTAACTCCACACTTCACTCTGTAATCATTGCAACGAACACAGGTTTGTCTACACGTTTACGCACGCAAAGACATAACTAGACAGATCACTCCGATACTCCACCACTCACTTCACTTCTCATCAACCTCCTCATCACCTCATCCTACTATCTCTCATACTAATGACCTGCTTCTTCCTATTAATACTTAGCACTTTTTGTAAAAAATTGTGGTCGTAACATCATATATTCGCGGAGCTTCCTCGCGTCATCTTCCGTATACGTCGGGTTAATAGAAATTCCTGACATCCCCTTATTACGTTTCTTCCTCTTAAATGGTTGTTCGTTTGCCGTATCTGCCATTGTTCCATATTGTTTATATCTACCTAACTCGTCGTCCTCTGAATAATCAGTGTCTATAGTTGTCCCAGCAGTCTGTTTATTATATGCCGTAGAGAAGGAAGTAACGTCTCTATAATCTGAACCAGTACCACCACCCTTTCACGCTCCGATTAGGGATAAACTCAATGTCTCCATCTGAGAAATTTGATACACTAGTCGTGTCATTTCCTGCATTTACTAATAGACTGGTCGCCGTCCTAGTCCTAGCACTTTTTCTAACCTGCTTTTTGGTATCTTTGGTCTTTGCCTGTCCATCATTCTTAATTTTGACTGTGTCTCTCTTTTCTGATTTCGCTGGAGGTGGTTCGGTAACTTCTACCATCTTAATAGTTTGTGTTCCCCTTGCTATCTTCTTAACCGTTTGTACCTGGATTGTCTTCTCTACCATAGTCCACTTGCGTTTGCATACTATTATCCATGTATTACTTGTCGGCGTCTGTGTCTCTCGGTCTATTTTCTCTATCACTAACAAATTCTTTTCCTGTCCAACCCTAATATTGGCAAGCACTTTAGGAGCAGTTGAATTTCTATTTATGTGTTCTACCCTGTCCTTCGACCCTGACTTCAGATACTGCCTCCGTCTTTGCCCAAACCATTCGTCACGTCTTTTTCTAGCATTCAGACTATAGGATGGCCAATTCCATAGTTTCCTGGAAAGGTTTCTCTCAGGCCCACCTCTGTATCTTTGACACCTATACAAGTCCGACATTTCACCATTACTTCTCCTTTCACCACCCCCTACCTTATAGACATCGGTTCTTGATTCATCGTAACCAGCTGCATACGTGGAATCATATCGTCTTCTGTCTTCCTTAAGTACTGGCTGTCTCCTGTTATTCCTTCCTACTCCATTGCACTCCACATTAAATCTATAAGTCTCTTGCCCAGTCGTTCTTATTCGTAATCCTTCTACAAAATTTTCAACCTCACCGACTGCTACCTTCAATTCTTTTAGCCACATGGTCACCCTTTCAACTCTTGGCTTAAACCTTTCATGTTCTTTGCTACGTGTCCTCAATGAAATAATAATGAATATAGCTAATATTAATCAGAATTAACACTATCTAATCTAACCAAATCCACTAAATCTAACTAAATCTAACTAAACTACATATAATTACTTCACCGGTATATATGTTCTGTCTTCTGGTTACCAAATCAAGGCACGACAAGTTAGCAGTCTCGACAGTAACGGTCAGATCATCAGGTTTCAAAAAGATCAGACAGCGATCAGAGAGCAGCACTTCCCGACAACAGACCTCAACACGATCAGACTTCAATCAGAGAGCAGCATTGGTCAGCTCCCTGAAACAACGTTGTATGGCAGCGTCCTTAGTAGCCCGTTGAGACAAACGACAATGCAGGTGGCCGCTTGGACAAGCCTCTTGAAAATGGCAAAATACAGGCAACGGCTATGGTAAGCCCTTTGGAAGCGATAATTCCAGGCAACGGCTATGGTAAGCCCCTTGAAAATGATAAGGTTCAGGCAACGGCTATGGTAAGCCACCTTGAAAATGATAAAGTTCAGGCAACGGCCATGGTAAGCCTCTTGAAATGATAAAGTTCAGGCAACAGCCATGGTAAGCCCCTTGAAAATGATAAAGTTCAGGCAATGGCCATGGTACGCCCCTTGAAAATGATAAGGTTCAGGCTACGGCTATGGTAAGCCCCTTGAAAATGATAAAGTTCAGGCAACGGCTATTGTAAGCCCCTTGAAAATGATAAGGTTCAGGCAACGGCTATTGTAAGCCCCTTGAAAATGATAAAGTTCAGGCAACGGCTATTGTAGCCTTTTGAAAACGGTGATGTAAGGCAGCGGCTGTTGTAAGCCCTTTGAAAACAATAATGCAAGACAGCGGCTCTTGTAGCCCTTTGAAAAACAGTGATGTAAGGCAGCGGCTGTTGTAAGCTCTTTGAAAATAGCAATGCAAGACAGCGGCTCTTGTAGCCCTTTGAAAACGGTGATGTGAGGCAGCGGCTTTTGGTAGCCGTTTAGAAGCAATTTACGCCGTGGTTCTCACAGGGGTTGTAGGAGCTACCATCTTTTTCTCAGCCGTTCAATGATGATGTCAAAACGTGCCCTTGGGAATTTCTGTTCGTGTAACCAACTCCGCGACAACTATTTGCGAATCCTTAGGTCTTAGGCACCATTTCGCCTCCTGTAACAGAGGAGGAGACGAATACAACTAGAAGGCCTGGCAGTAGTTGTTGAAAATCTTGCTTTATTTCTATGAAACTTCAGTAGGCATAACATTTAACATACAATTCTAGATGGTCACATCGCGTCCTGCCAGCATGGCCTCCGGGTGGCAACTAACCTCTTCTCCACCTCCGCGTTACAGCTTGAGTGTCCCTAGTTACATCCCAACGGGATGCTCAGCCGTACCTTGTATACTAGTCTTTTTCCCCTTGCACACCACCCATCTAAACCCCTTAACAGAGATGCTCTGTTATATATCCTTCCAACCCCTGGTGCTTCTAGGTTCACAATCTTGCTCGTATATACGTTAAAGAGCACCGGTGAGATTGCAGATCCCTGTGGCAGTCCCGGGGTTAAATATGTGGCTCTGAGGTCCATGAACCCAGACGGAGAGCAGCCCGACGAGAATGCAGGATTGCCGCTATCCAGTTCACCAACCAGGGATTTACCCCCTCTCCACCAGTGCAGTCATAAAAACTATCATAGCGAACTCTGTTGTACGCATCCTCGAGTTCAAGCGCTGCCGCCATCGTAACTACTAACATTGTAACTACTAACATTGTAACTACTAACCAGCATGGGCGATATCACTTAAAATGTTGCACCCCTGTTTGGAAAAGTAAGTAAAGGAGGATATACTTTCATGCATTGCAACTACTGACTAGCATGGGGAGATATCATTCAGATTGTCACACCCCTGTTTACAATAGTAAGTAACGGAAGGAATATGGCAGAAGGGGTGAGAAAGAATTTAACAGGAACTGTAAATTGGCAAACTAAACATCTGATGCAGCCCTGGTCTGGAAATATGAGTTAACATAAATTATCATACCATCAGAACTTCCATCCTCTCTCATTGTTGTTCAGGATCATATCTTGATGTGTAGAATTTACTTATATGTCTCCATGAGACCTCTAAGCTTTGTCATTTCCTGTTGTATATGTCCTCTATGAGAGTATCAAAACATAGAGATCAAGATGACTACAAGAGCAAATGAAGATCTGACTTTCCAGATAAAAGATGCCTGTCAACAGTTTGGATTGAACCATTACAAAGGAGAGAAACTAGTAGATCTCAACCTATACTTACAGCCTGATTCTTCTTCTTCGTTCTAAAACCTATCTCTGCAGCCATCTTTTTATCCTTGACAACTGCACTAAAAACTTCAGTTTGACCACATATGAATGGGAGCATTATGTTTATTCAAAAGGGTGAGAAAAGTCGGTGTTCGCAAGAATGATGGAAGGATAGACTGGTGAAGAAAAGAAGGACGAATCCAGAACATAATGCCAAGGATCAGTCTGTAAAGAGATTAGGGAAATCGACATGTTGTCAGAGTTTGGCCAGCTTCCCCGAATTTGTTATTTTGAGAGTCGACATATGTACTCAATATGGGAACATTTTACAGTCGACTGCCAACTCAATGTCTTCAGCAAATATCTAAGTGCTAAAATTGTTTCTCGTACATTCTATCGACTTCATCATGTCATACCTACATACCCTCACCAACCTAAGATGAATATGGTCACCATCTGACGTATTCATTGTAAAATATCAAGAACCTTGATACTAAAGAACTCAGAAGAACTATTGTGTTAGAGACTTTTAATTTCAACACCACGGATCCTTATATCATCAACGTAATCAAGTATTTAGAAGTTCAGACAATGGTAGGAGGAAAAATATAAATAAATTTCCTGTAACCGTTTAACCTTCTTAGGGAAAATGGATACAGGTGGGGGTTCGTGAGCTAATCACTAGTTCTTCTTTTGGGAAGGTAAACTTTGGAGTGGAACCATCAAAATAGCCTGGAAATCCCTAGATATCCTTAGCTACCCTGGGTCACTTTGGCTTCCAACGACCTGTTCACTCCATATAAAATTAGTCCCAGTACTCTAGCATGACTTCATAACGGGGCAGGCTTTAGTGGGTACTGCACCGTCCTCCACAACATACCACACCAAGCCATCCTGGTATTTACTTCTCGGTCTTCCCCTTGGTCCCCAAGTTCTCCAAGTCATTTCTTCTCATAACATACCCAAATAATGTTGACTGGCTACGTCTAATGACTCTATACAGTTTACGATCTTCATTTGTTTCTTGAAGGACTTGTTCATTGGTTGTTTTCTTTCTGACCATAGTATTCTTTGAATTTTTCTCAGAAACCACATTTCCACAGCCATCAGATGTTTTTCAGCTTGACTGCTCATTGTCCGTCCTTTACTTCCATACAAAAGTACGGGTTCTATGTAGCACTTCAACACTCTTTTTCTCGTTTCAGTTGATATCTTTTTATTGGTCAATATGTTTTTCATCTATCTGCTTATATTGCATCTCAATTATTGTTTATGTATGATACGTGTTGAGAAATACGTACTAAAATATGTATGATAGTTCTAGAAAAATGATAGTCTACCCTTTAAAATGTTTCAAACATGCGGGTTATAAGAGTTCACACAAACTTTAGAGTCTTTAAAACTGTGACCCACATAGATCAGTTGTATTTTAATCACACAAGAGTTTCCTATATGCAGATGCTGCAATAGATTGGGGGTTTTGAGTGACCACATTTGCTGTTACTTTCTTGGAGTAAGGTCTATGGACATTAAAGAGTGATGATTTCTCTGCCTAACGTACTTCAGTTTTGGAGGAAAAGGATCCTCATGGGCAGTTAGGTTACCTTTGGTTATCCAGGAAGGCATAAACCCTCTTAAACATATAATATTTTAGCTGCTCCGCTAAGGTTATATTCCTTATACTCTTGTGACTATGAGATGGAATAGTAAAGATGCGATCTTGAAGTTACCCACTGCTTGTGACTTGTGGTCCCACATGGTTCATTAAAGCCTCATAATTTTCCCTGCACAATTACACACAAACTCCATGCTGATTAAGGGCCCCTTTGAATACACAGTTTGTGAAATCCATTACCTTCCAAAAACAGGAATGATATTGTTAGAAAAAGGTGGTATAATAAAAAAAAAAGAATGAACAAACAAACTGTATTTTCCATGGATCACACATTGGGCACTCAGGCCTGTCTTGCAATCGTCCCTTCCAATCACTCATCTTGTGTACATCAATTATCTTTTGAGCTTGTTAAACTCACTAACAAATTAATACTGTGAACACAAACAATGTATTTTACCATGTTATGCATAAACAGATAAACACCTACATGCACAATGCAAACATCATCTATCATTTATAAAAACACTCACAGTTACATACTCATTTATTAACACACAAACAAACTCCCTAACACAAACATATCAATCAATCAATCATGTGCCATGCCGGAAAGCGTGGGCGGTCATAACTCGCCATTTCACTCGATCACCAGTGTCGTGGATCAGCTCAGTGTTCCTGTCTCGTCCATGCCATGTAGCCAAGCCATCCAGGTATTTTCCTCTCGGTCTGCCTCGTGGTCTGTTTCCTTCGATTTTGCCAGTTGTCACCAAGTTCTCCAATCCATTTCTTCTCATAACATGTCCAAAACATTTTGACTGTACTACGTCTAATTTCTCTAATCAGTTTACGATGTTCATTTGTCTCCTGTAGTACTTGGTCATTGGTTTTTCTGTCTGTCCATGGTATTCTTTGCATTTTCCTCAGAAACAACATTTCTGCAGCCATCAGATGTTTTTCAGCTTGACTACCCATTGTCCAAGTTTCACATCCATCCAAAAGAACAGGCTCTATGTATCCCCTCAACACTCTTTTTCTCGTTTCAATTGACATCTTTTTATTGGTCAGAATGTTTTTCATCTTGCTAAAGGCTACTTTCGCCATGGCGATTCTTGTTCTAATCTCTTCAAGGCATCTCCCATCAGATGTTATGACTGTTCCAAGAAAATTGTACTGATTCACTTGTTGAAGAATATTTCCATTTACTTGTATATTACATTGTGGCACTTCTTCCTTCCTAGTGACGACCATAACCTGAGTCTTTTTACAATTTAATTCAAACCCCAGTTGCTCACTGTGTACAACAACCGCATCTACTAATTGTTGCAGGTCCTGCGCATTGTCTGCAATTAATACTGATCCTCTGCATATCTAATGTTATTGATGTTTCGTCCTCCAATGCTGATTTCATTTATATCCTCTACATTTCTGAAAATATTTTCACTGTATAGGGAAAAAAGATCTGGAGACATCACACATCCCTGCCAAACACCTCTTTTAATTGGCTGATACTTTCCCACTTCATTATCACTCCTTATTGTAGCTTGTTGTTTCCAATATATGTTTTTTATAAGTCTAATGTCTTTCCCATCAATTTGTAGATCTGCAAGCATATCCACCATGTTGACATGTCTAACTCTATCATTTCTCTATTGTATTCAACTCTATTGTATAGTCAATAAAGCAAAGATGTATATCCTTGTTTACTTCTATAGCACGTTCAATAACTGTTCGCAGCATATACACAGCATTTACTGTACCCTTTCCTTCTACAAACCCACATTGTTCTTCCCCTATTTCAGGTTGTATCTTCTTCCTCACTCTTTGCATGATAATTCTTAGCAAAATCTTTGTGATGTGACTCATTATATTAATTGTTCTATGTTGATCACATTCCAAGGTTCCTGATTTCTTTGGGATTGCAATAAATATAGAGTTACATAATTCAGGAGGTATATCTCCAGTATCATATAATGTATTCATCAGTCTGGTGACTTGCTCTTGTCCAAATTCTTCTAAAGCTTTAATCAGTTCTGTTGTGATGTTATCTGCACCTGGGGCCTTGCCAGCTTTCAAATGCTTAAGTACATTTCGAACCTCCATCTCCAAAATTGGCGGTCCTTCATTATTAAATCTAATATCATACTGTTCGTCTCTGTTATCATCATAAAGGTGTTTCACATAATCTGTCCATACATGTAGAATCTGGTCTTTTTCTATTATGATTTTGCCATCTTTAGTTTTTGTTGATGTACTTGTTCTTTTATTAGTAAGTTCCTGAATTCTTTTGTGCACTAATTTGGTATTTTGACTGTTGTGTTGGTTTTCAATTTCTAAGTACTTTTCCTCAAGCCATTATTCTTTTGCCTCCTTACATAATATTCTGACTTGTCTGTGGATTTCTTCATATTTGACAGAATTATTTTTGTTGAGTCTTCTTGTTTCCATGAGGTGTAAAATTTCTTCAGTCATCCATTTCTTACGACCCACCTTCTTTAATTTTGGAATAGTTGTTTCTGCAGCCGCATTGATTGAATTCTTCAACGTTTCCCATTGATTATCCACATCCTGGAATAATATCTCTAGATCAGACAATATTTCAAATCTGTTCTGTACTTCTATGTTGAATTTGTTTTGTATTTCCTTGTCATTACTCAATGTACACAAATCATATTTAGTGTTTCCTGTTATATACTTGACTTTCTTCAACTTTATCCTCAATGTTCCTGTGAGTAATCTGTGGTCACTATAACAGTCAGCACTGGGTTCTGTTTTTGCTACTGTTAGCGCGTTTCTAAATCTTCTGCTAATGAGAATGTAGTCAGTCTGGTTTCTAATCCTGCTATCAGGACTCCTCCATGTCCATAATCTTCTAGAGTGTTGCTTAAACCAGTTGTTTCCTACAATCATTTCCTGTTCTTTTGCCCACTCCGCGAGTCTGTATCCTCTTTCATTTCTCTCTCCTAAACCATAGTTTCCTACTGTGTATCTATCCCTTTGATTTCCTACTTTTGCATTGAAGTCGAGGAGCGGCTGGCCGAGTGGATAGAACGCCGGACTCTCATTCGGGAGACCCGGGTTCGATCCCCGGTAAGGTGCGGGATTTTTTTCAGTCGGGGGCAAAAAGAAAATCCTAACCTGCACAGTTCGCGGCGACTGCACTAGCCAGGCAGCCTTTATTCCTCAGGCTCAAAGACCCCTCTGCCATACACCGCAAGGTACTATATTGGCAGTAAATGACAGTTTAATGACAGTATGACAGCATTGAAGTCCCCTATTATGATGTTTATTTCTGAATTTCTACATTTCTTTAAGGCAGCCTCTATGTCAATATAAAATTCTTCTAAACTATCTTCACTGGATTCTCCTGTTGGTGCATATACTTGAATAATATTTATGCTAAAACGTCTCCCACTTAATATAACTAGTAGAACTCTGTCCGACACGGCCCAATATCCTTGAACAGATGTAGATGTTTTCCGGTCTAAAATAATTGCCACTCCCCTATGACGATCGTCACCTCCAGAATAAATAATCTTGAAATCGTCACCTATCTTGATGTCTGATCCTGTCCATCTCGTTTCGCACATACCTAAAATATTAATTTTTTCCCTTTCAATTTCTTGTTTTATGTTCTCAACATATACCCAACCACAATAACAAACACAGTAAGAGACATTCACTCATATATACATAAAATTAAATCATGTAGTCACATGTATTGTTTAAATGTAGCTGTCACTATGCGTTTTAATTGTTTCAGATGAAGTATTATTAATTTTTTTTCACTTTATATGATATATAACTCTGCAGTATGCACCTGACAAGATGCAGCGAAATATGCCAGGCAATAAATCGTGCAACATATTGATTGTGGTTTCTGTGTTTATATTCACTAGGATAATATATTGTTTTGAATTGTAGAAGAAAGTAACTTAGAAGGTCCACCTATTATGTCACTATCAAATATATGAACAAAGGAAAAACAGCTGAACAAGATGGAATCATTATAGAAGAATTAGAAGTACTGGAAGAATATGACGTTGAAATATTAACTAAAATGTTGAATGTTATTTACAACAGTCGATGTATACCTAGTGATATGCAGAAATTTGTATTTGTAGCAGTACCACAAAGACCAGGAGCAATTTAATGTGAAGATTGTTTTTAGCAATCTACCTAACAAACCACGAAACTAACCTTCCACTTAGAATTATATTGAGAGGAAGAAGAAGAAAGAAAATAAAAAGTTGAAACTAGTAAAGAACAGTGGTATGGGTATGTTGAAGGAAAAGTAATTATGCAATATAAAATAATATGCATATTCATCATCATCATCATCATCATCATCATCATCATCATCATCATCATCATCATCATCATCATCATCATCATCTTCCACTTCTCCCGTCAAGCGTCGTGGGGAGGAATAATTTGCGTTCCAGCGCCCTCAGGCATCTCATTTCGCAGGTGTTGATTTTGCAAAGGTGTAATTTGGATAAAGTCCAGATTTGAGATTGGTAGCATAAGGTTGGTGTGAATATGCTGTTTATTATCTATCGTTTTGCAGACATGGGTATATCTGGACGTTTCAGTAAGGGTGATAGTTGATGTGTAAGTGCACTAGCTTTTTGACATCTGATTTGTATTTCTCTGTCCAATCTGCCATCATCTGTGATCATACTTTCAAGATATTTGAATTCTTTAACATGTTTCAGAGTTGTGCTATTTATCTGTATACTGTTTTGGTTTTGTTCCCCGTATCCATGTATCTACTGTGTTCCGCCAGGAATCAGGCGCTGGAACCTCTTGCCCCCGGGAAGACTGGGCCCGTTAGCTATTACAGCGGCCAGTATAGGAGATGGAAAACTCCGATTATAAACCCCCAAGTTTAAGGTGGACCGACGTGCCGAGGACTGACTGGCCACGGGTGAGCTGGTCGTGAACGTGGAACGTCTGGTATGCGGGCGGGGAGGCGCCAGGCGTATAGGCTCCTGAGGGACATCCCCTGCCCTTTCCCTAGCAGGCAGGCTCTACTAGGGTGACCGATTATATCCTGCCGTCGTATCTAAAAAACTATGAATAATACAAATAATTATTACCGAAGCAACGGAGTACGTGCTTTGTGCTCGATACCTTTGACAACATCCAGCGGGGAAAGAATGAAGAGGAGAAGAAGAGGTAGGGAAGAGGGGGGGGGGAACAACAGCAACAAAACTTTATTTCCTAAGGGTTAAAAATTGGGCACGTAGGCCCGTCTTACATTCTGCCCTTCTATCGCTCTCTTTCATACATTATATCATTCACCTATAATTCAAGGCAAACTGAAAACGACAACAATATAAAATATATGCATTATAAAGGCATGGAAAAATGAAAAATCAATACTACACGTCTCAGTAATAGTGATGACTGGTGTCGCGGTACTTGTTATTAGCTATGATGAATATACTGGCCTACCAAAAGAGGATTGGCTGTTACACTAGGGTTTTATTATTA
>JACEFZ010019851.1:0-33347 GCA_014155875.1 Cepaea nemoralis
GACGCTGGAACCCGTAACATGGTGGAATGATGGATGAAATAAACAAAGATTTCGGAAATCTATTGCGCAACAGCACCTCCAATGTAGCTAGTTGTGAGGTGCTGATGATTTTATTATCCATTATGTCATTAACACCAATATGGAATGTTGCTCTCCTAATTCGGTCATTCACTTGGAATCGTCGCAGTGTAGCGGTCAGCCTGTCAATGTCAGCGCCTGGTACAGGGTAGATTGAAGTTGATTCGCTGTCAGAAGATGACATGCGATCACTATAGATTCCCTTCAGCAGGGAGTCTCCAATGACGACATGTGTTGCACTATGATCTATGGTTATTTCACGCTGCTGGCGTGTCCGCTTGGACTGTTGTTGCCACTGGTCACTGTCGTCTTTCTTGTGTTTTTGTTTATTATATCTTGCTTGCGTTGGTTGTTGATATCCAGTAGTGGTAACGACTGAGGTCTGTGATTCCAAGTCTGCTGCTGGAGAGTCTACACTTAAGGCCTGGAACCTGTTGCTGACATGCACATCGATGGGGTAGATAGATGGTGTGCGTTCTACAGGTTTAGTGGTGGTTTTGTTGCTTGTAGAAACTATGTCATTATGCGACGAACATTCACTGGTAACACACGCATCTACAACACCATGGATACTTTCTGTTTGTGCACTTTTATGAAATGAAAAGGGAATATTTGACAAGTGTGGTCCTGTGAGGGAACATCAGTGGGGAATGACCTGACAAGTGTGGTCATGAGAGGGAACACGAGTTGGGAAAGATTTGACAAGTGCGGTCCTGGGAGGGAACACAAGTGGGGAATGACTTGACATGTGTGGTTCAGGGTGAGAACAGTCAAGGACTCGACAAATGAGGTCCTGGGATGGAACAAGCGGGGAATGACTAAAAAAATGTAGTCCTGGGAGGGAAAACAAGTGGGGAGCGACTTTACAAGTGTGGCCCTGCGACGGAACAAGTCAGGAATGACATGACAATTGTGTTCCTGGTTCCCTCTAGTGGGGAACGACTTGACAAGCATGATCCTGGGTGGGAACATAAGTGGGGAAACTTGACAAATGTCTCTGGTTGGGAAGGGGATGTGAGAAAAGAACTATATACAGGGTGGGGCAAAATGATCCGACACATTTGTAACTTTAATAAAACTAAATTAGGATAAATGAACAAAAAAGTATTTTTATTCATCAAATGTACACATGATGCCATTTTGTTTTATGTTTGAATAATGATTTGTGTGGGGAATTCAACAACAGGTTCCCCGTACTGCTATTGTGATTTTCAGTGACGAGGCCCATTTTCATTTGTGTGGAAGCGTGAATAAGCAAAATTTCCGCTATTGGTACCAAAACAATCCTCGTGAGTTACACGAACGCCCCTTGCACAGTCCTCATGTAACTGTATGGTGTGCGATAGCAGAATTTGGCATTTTGGGTCCGTACTTTTTTGAAGAAGACAATGTGACAGTGACCGTTAACTCTGAACGATATTGCGTGTTGCTGGACACTTTTCTGCGACCCAAATTGGATTAACTTGACGTCAGAAATAATGTTTGGTTCCAACAAGATGGCGCAACAGCCCACACGTCTAGACGTTCAATGGAAATTTTGAGGGAGATGTTCCCCGGACGTTTAATTTCATTCCGAGGCGACCTCGGTTGGCCTGCCCGATCACCTGACTTGAACCCGTGTGATGTTTTTCTCTGGGGATACCTAAAATCAAAGATATACATTCATCGCCCCCAATCTATTGAACAATTGAAAGATGCAATTCATACAAAAATTGAGTCTATTCCACATGAAATGATCCGCCGAGTTATGGACAAACTTTCGCGAACATCTTCAACAATGTGTGGACAATAACGGGGAACATTAGACAGATGAAAAGAAAATAAAATAAAATGACATATGCACATTTAGGAAATAAAAATACTTTTTTCATTATTCAACATAAAACAAAATGGGATCATGTGTACATTTGATAAATAAAAATACTTTTTTGTTCATTTAGTCTAATTTAGTTTTATTAAAGTTACAAATGTGTCAGATCATTTTGCCCCACCCTGTACATGACATGCTATTCCATATGTTTTGTATATCATCTTTCATATTTTTATTATTTGATTTTCAAATGTACAATATCAAAACTTTTGCATTACTTACTTCATATTTTTATCAGTTTTAGATAACATTTTCTTATTGAATTGCATTAACATACTTTACATTACACAATGTCAAATGTGTCTCATTCAAGTTTGTTGATTTTAAGCCGAGATATCCAGATTTGTATCATGTGACGACACAGGCAGGATAGACGTACATCGAAAAAATCTACGGAGCCTACCAGAAAGTGGACGTTACATACGTTCAACCCTAATTTACTGCCGGTTAGAGGGAATTTAACCAAGATTTTTCGATTGGGCTGAAATCGGATGGGGCCAAATGGCTATCAACTACTTTAAGAATGAAGTTGATGCCTTAAAATCACCTGCCTTGAAAATAATAAACTACAACACTATGAGGAACCGGTATAGTATCTTTTACGACGAAAGCGAACCTGAAGAGAAGTCAATCAACAAAAAGTTATGTGACAGCTTACATGCTATGGAAGATGCAGACCAGACTGAAGAAACAAATAGTGGATAGGACATGATTGGCACATTTAAAAATTGTTCTAATGTCTCTGGCTCTCTTCTGAGATACTTATTTACATCCCCAAGTCAAAGACAAGAAGTCAAAGACAAGAAGACATGTTAGTCTCAACTGACCATCAGGGGACAGATCATGTCTTTTAGTTAGCCTTCTACAATGTTGCCTTTTTTATTGCATTACATTGTAGGCACACCAGCTGTTTTCTCATTTGCATTTTGTTTCTTGACTGAAATCCCACCCTGTAATTGCATGTTACATTAGTACATATTGATAATACGTACATTTTGTATGTGAATCCCACAAGTGTGGTCCTGGGAAGGAACATGAGTGGGGAACGACAAGTGTGGTCCTGGGAAGGAACATGAGTGGGGAACGACAAGTGTGGTCCTGGGAGGGAACTCAGTCGTCAGAGGATCCAGTTGAGCCGGCAGAGGATGCAGTTGAGCCTTTGGGAGACTAACCAAACACTGCTGGAAATGCAGCTCTAACGGTGGCTAAAACATCGGACCCATTGGGGCCCCAGAATTAGAAATTAATTCAGGACTACTCTCGTCCTGGCGATATTATTTAGACAGCTCTGTGCTCAGAGGCACACAAAACAACTGCCCCAGGATACATAGCAAAAGCCAATGGTTAGTAAAAGAGCTTGATATATGACACCACAATCTCAAGTCTGAGAATGGAAGTGGAGGCGGTAACTGCAGCTTTCCACTGGTTAGATAAACTGTATAACGCATGATGTGATTGTGACATTCAAGTGGGAAACGACAAGTGTGGTCCTGGGATGGAACATGAGTGGAGAAAGATTTGATCATGGTGGTTCTGGAAGGGAACAAGTGAGGAACGACTTGACAAGTGTCGTCCTGAGATGGAACAAGTGGTGAACAACTTAAATATGTTTCTGAGTGGGAACACATATTGAACGACCTGATTAAGTGTGGTCCTGGCAGTTAACACAAGTGGAGAACGACTTAAAAAGTGTGGTTATGGGAGGGAACACGAGTGGGGAAAGATTTGACAAGTGCGGCCCTGGGAAGGAACACGAGTGGGAAACATTTGACAAGTGCAGTCCAAGTGCAGTCCTGGGAGGGAACAAGTGGGGAATGACCTGACAAGTGTGGTCATGGGAGGGAACAAGAGTGGAGAACAATTTGACAAGTGCCCTCCTGGGAGGGAACACGAGTGGGGAATATTTGACAAGTGTGGTCCTGGGAGGGAACATCAGTGGGGAATGCCCTGACAAGTGTGGTCATGAGAGGGAACACAAGTGGGGAATGACTTGACATGTGTGGTTCAGGGTGAGAACAGTCAAGGACTCGACAAATGAGGTCCTGGGATGGAACAAGCGGGGAATGACTAAAAAAATGTAGTCCTGGGAGGGAAAACAAGTGGGGAGCGACTTTACAAGTGTGGCCCTGCAACGGAACAAGTCAGGAATGACATGACAATTGTGTTCCTGGGAGGGAACAAGTGGGGAACAACTTGACAAGCATGTTCCTGGGTGGGAACATAAATGGGGAAACTCGACAAATGTCTCTGGGTGGGAAGGGGATGTGAGAAAAGAAACTATATACATGGGTGGGGCAAAATGATCTGACACATTTGTAACTTTAATAAAACTAAATTAGAATAAATGAACAAAAAAGTATTTTTATTCATCAAATGTACACATGATGCCATTTTGTTTTATGTTTGAATAATGATTTGTGTGGGGAATTCAACAACAGGTTCCCCGTACTGCTATTGTGATTTTCAGTGACGAGGCCCATTTTCATTTGTGTGGAAACGTGAATAAGCAAAATTTCCGCTATTGGTCCCAAAACAATCCTCATGAGTTACACGAACGCCCCTTGCACAGTCCTCTTGTAACTGTATGGTGTGCGATAGCAGAATTTGGCATTTTGGGTCCGTACTTTTTTGAAGAAGACAATGTGACAGTGACCGTTAACTCTGAACGATATTGCGTGTTGCTGGACACTTTTCTGCGACCCAAATTGGATTAACTTGACGTCAGAAATAATGTTTGGTTCCAACAAGATGGCGCAACAGCCCACACGTCTAGACGTTCAATGGAAATTTTGAGGGAGATGTTCCCCGGTCATTTAATTTCATTCCGAGGCGACCTCGGTTGGCCTGCCCGATCACCTGACTTGAACCCGTGTTATTTTTTTTCTCTGGGGATACCTAAAATCAAAGTTATACATTCATCGCCCCCGATCTATTGAACAATTGAAAGATGCAATTCATACAAAAATTGAGTCTATTCCACATGAAATGATCCGCCGATTTATGGACAACTTTCGCGAACGTCTTCAACAATGTGTGGACAATAACGGCGAACATTTAACTGATGTAAAGAAAATAAAATGACATGTACATTTAGGAAATAAAAATACTTTTTTCATTATTCAACATAAAACAAAATGGCATCATGTGTACATTTGATAAATAAAAATACTTTTTTGTTCATTTATTCTAATTTAGTTTTATTAAAGTTACAAATGTGTCAGATCATTTTGCCCCACCCTGTACATGACATGCTATTCCATATTTTTTGTATATCATCTTTCATATTTTTATTGTTATTTGATTTTCAAATGTACAATATCAAAACTTTTGCATTACTTACTTCATATTTTTATCAGTGACATAAGCCTGGGTCACTGACATTGAGTTGAGTGACCGGGCAGGAGGAAGAATGGAGATGAGAGTGGGAGACAGTAAAGTGACTGACCTGGCTACAAGGAACACAATCAACCCTCAGAAATAATGGGGCGGATATGAGTGAAAATCCCCAGGGGGGGATGGGTCGAGGGAGAGTTGTGTGTTGTGTGAAGTCAGGCGACTGGAAAGTCAGTGAGAGAGGAGACCGACTGCGGGTCAGGTCGTTTAAGAGAGAGCTCCGCGGTGTGTTGTTCTTCGAGTTGTGAAGACAAGCCTGAACCCAGAGTGGGTTCTGTATTGAGTGTGGGCCTACACCCAGAGTGGGTTCTATAGTTGAGCAGTGGCTCCAACCCAATGTGTGGGTTGTATTGTGTGAGATCCAGCCGAGGATTGTAGCTGGATTACCTGTCTTGTGGATTGAGATTAGAAGCCAGCCGTGAGAAGGCATTGATGTGTGCTGGTTAAATTGTGAGGAGGATATTTATATTCTATGGATGACATTATGTTTCTGGATGTATAAACATGTTCCGTTTGTCCGTCTTATTTCTGTAATAAAGGATTATGTGCGCCAACGGAATCTTGTTTAATGCCTGGTGAATATGCACTGCGGGGGTGAGTTACATTGCAAGACAGATATCTCCATTGACACACCATGAGTATCGTTACCTAGACAACGACCATCACACAATAATATCATGAGCATATCATCGTAATAACTTCGTGATATTATCATCAAGAGAGACGTGTGACATCTGGGGGCTACGTCCAATTAAGAACATTATAGAGAGTGTTGTCATTCTGAGATGTTTGTGGGCTCTTCGCTGAAAGAGAGGAGTTATTATCGGTGACTTCGTGCCATCAATTTAGACAGTACTGCGTCAAGAAATTAACAGCAACTCTTTGGTGTGTATAAGACGCCACATCCAAGAAAAACTGTCAGCGCGCGGGGAAAATGCGCGGCGGAGGTCACAGGCGAGCAGTCAGTTCACGTCAAGTCCACTACAGGTAAATTAACGGCGGTCAGCGCGCATAAACAGACGAGGCGGGGACGCCAAAGAATTAACGCAGGACAAATCGACCGGGAGAGTCGATTGGAGTAGCAGGGGTGTTTGGTCACGGACAGCACAGAGAAAACGTCGCGGGGAAAAAACGGTGTTTGCAACAAGTGTGGTCAGTCCTAGAGTGTGTGTTTGACAGGATTGAACCAAAGATTGGAGACAGCGAGCAATTTCGTCTCAACATATGGTGTGTGTGTGTGCTGGAGGCAAGCGCACTGTGTTGTTGCAAGTTTGACTGGTCAAGATTTTTCGACGCAGTAAATAGAACGGGTGGGTACACCAGCGTCCAGGTAGGAGGGGAAAGTTACGTTAACCCCCACCACAGCCGTGCTAGGGCAGCAGTGGAAAGATACTCGGGAATTTCCACGACCTATGGTGGTCAAGCTGACTCATGGTGAATGAACAAAACAAGGCGTTTTGTGTGAAACCAGACTTGATTGTTCGTCTTTGTTCAAGCCTTTGTCATCATTATTCTGTTATGAGCAAACAGTTTTAACTTATCGTCATCGCAACCATTGTCGCATTTCTTTGCCAATAAGGATCTATATATCCAAATTTAAAGCGCTGAACATTGGCTGCCATTCTTCTTTTCTTTTTGGTGAATCTTGTCGGGTAACGAAAATCCATAACATTAATGATACAGCGAAGCGCCATCTCCGCAACGAAAGTAACAACATATCGAGAGAACACTTTGGATTATTACAGTGGTACCACCACGTACAGAGAAAGTACAATAACGTTACGGACTGTGTCGACACAGAACAGTTTGGATATCACTATCATCGTCAACTTTTCTCGACAGTTGGAACTGGTGATCACCACGTGAATTCACGAACCACTCTACAAAACAACAAGTCGCTTTGAAATCTAGCGTCGTAAACATTTCGGAGAATTTAATACAGACATTTCCAGCATATTGTGAAAAACTATTAACAGCAAAATAAGAACTGTTGGCGACGGATTAATAGGCCCATATTTGTCGGCCAACCAGCTACACATTATTATTTTTTTATTGTTTTGCTCCCATCGTCATATTTATTGTTGTCGGGTGTCACGCAATTATTTGTATGTGGTCCAGTGTTTGTCAAGAGTAGGGAATTGTTGGGGTGTTTCTCGAGAGTCGGGATACAGCACAATAATTTATTTGTCTTTCTGGTGCTTACGATATTTTTGTAAGAAAAACGTTAATGAGTTGACGTATCGTGCAGGGGCATTGAAATAGTCTTAACCAATATCTAGAGCCGAGTTGTCTGACGTCAGATCTGTGTATATTTTCAGTATATATTCTTTTTCTTTCTCTCTTTCTTTTCGTTATATTTACATATAATATTTGTTGTGTTCGGATATATGTTTTTATTGTGATCTTTCGTCATTTCTGCTGTCTAGTGGTCTTGGTCAATTTATATTTTTATTGTTACGCGCACTGTGGATGTCTCTACACAAGCTTGTGGTTGTTACTGTGGTTTATTTCTGTGTCATCATCGTCTCCGTGTACTCAGCTTGTGAAGTCTAGCGTTGGATAGTCATCACTTAGTGTTATCATCCATTTGTTTGTAGATGTATTTATATGTATGTTTAACAATATTTCCAGGGACTTTATGAACTTTTGGTCATAGATATATAGATATAAGGGAGTATAGGTGATACTTCCCCCCTCACTACCTAGGGCTTATACAGTGACTGGGTGAGTACAGGGTGACATTATTAGCACTACGAATTTACGTACACAGGGAGTGGTATTGTACTTATTGAAGGCACACAAAGACTAGTAGCAGAGTCTTTACTTTTATAGTTGGCTGACAGACAGCAACGTGTCCATAAGTACAAGATGCCTACTTTAATGGATTATATTGAAGCAGGTGAAAGAATAGGCCTGAAGGGTAAAGAGTTACAGGAGTATGCCGAAGCAAAAGAACAACAACAGACGGAAAGAGAGGAGAGGCATAATGAACGCGAGGCAAAGCGTCTACAGGAAGAGAAAGAGACACAAGTAAAACTAGCTGAAATGGAAAACAAGCGTCTACAGGAAGAGAAAGAGACACAAGTAAAACTAGCTGAAATGGAAAATAAGCGTCTACAGGAAGAGAAAGAGACACACATGAGAATGGAAATTGAGAAAGAGAAGATTAAGACGGAAGCGGAAATTGCTATTAAAAAGTTAGAATTTGCATCGAAGGGTCAAAGTGAGGAAAGTAGAAAACCGTCGCAGTCGTCACAGAGATTAAAACTGCCATATTTTACGGACCGGGATTGCCTTGAGGCCTATCTTTCGAGATTCGAAGCATCAGTGAAGGTATTAGGCATCCCAGAAAGCGAGTACGCAATTAGACTGGGCGAGTATTTAACGGGTAAGGCCCTAGAAACAATGTTTAATTTACCTGTAGAAGAAAGGAACAACTACACTATCTTACGTCAACGTTTGCTGACAAAGTTCCAACTAACTGAGCATGGATATAGAACAAAGTTTAGACAGTTAGGGCCAGAGACAAATCAAGATTTCACAGATTTTGTTAACACAGTAAAGAATACATTTAATAAGTGGATGGAGCTTGCAGAAGTAGGGAAAGATTTTAATAAATTAGTAGATCTAATGTTAAGAGACAAGGTTGTATCTGCATGCAATTCTAATTTAGTGGCGTTCTTTGAGGAACGGAAGCCAAAGGACATAGACACAATGTCTCAGTTAGGGCAAAACTACATGACTGCACATCCTAACGTATCTATTGGGAAACTAATGAGTGAGGAAATAGTCTGTGCAGCGTACACTAAACAGGACCAGAATCCAGTCATCAGACCAAGGGCGAAAAGTGTGGATTCGGCACAGAAAGGTGAGCAGCAAGAACTTCAAGACAATGGTTTCCGAGGAAACAATGTTGGTAGAGTAGGACGGTACCCATATAGAAGAGGGAACTTCCAGAGACGTCCAAATTATGCCGGATGTTGGAATTGTGGGAGTTGGAGACACAAGGCAGCACAGTGTGATGCACAACCATCAGATGGACCAACGAACAACACTAAAAGGGAGATTACTTGTTTCAAATGTGGAAGGAACGGGCATGTCAGTCATCAATGTAGGATGAGAGAAACAGAGCACTCAAATGCAGCACAAGTAATTGAGACGCTGAACAATGAAGATTGTAGTGGGTGCAAACCTCTTTTTGAAAAAGATGGTCAGCCAGTCTTAATATGTGGTCACACAGTTAAAGCAGGATCAGCAGTCCATGAAGGAGGAAGTTTGAAGCTACATCAGGGATTTGTCAATGATAGACCAGCGTTAACAATTAGAGATTCCGGATGTACGTCTATCGGAGTGAGGAGAAGTTTAATAGATCCCTCGGATTATACAGGGAAAAAGATTAGATGCATAACATTCAACGGCACAGTAGAGTTCTACCCAGTAGCCATAATAACAGTAAAAACACCATATATCACTGGAAGAGTGACAGCATGTGTTCTGGACTCACCAGTGGCTGATTTGATCATAGGAAATGTTATAGGAGTTAAAGATTGTACAGAAGAGGAAGTAGTTTATTGGGACCGAAAATATAGTGTAAGTAGTAACGTGGCAGTTACCACAAGAGAACCTAAATTAGAGAGTATAGCTGAGGTAGAAGAGGCACTTGAAGTAGACACAGGAACTCAGGACAAGGATAGTACAGCTGAGCAGATGAGAATGGATCCCAAATATAGTGCTAGTGAATCCCAGAGACAAGATACTACTCTGAACAAATGTTCCCAAGGGTGTAGGAGAGTAGAACATAGGCAGTCAAAGAAAGGTAGATGGTGCTCCGAAAGGAAGAACAATGTTCTCACTCGCAGGTTTTTAGATAGCAGAACTGCACGTGGGCAAGGAGCAGTACCTTTAGCACATAGAGACTGATATACTAGAACAGCTCAGGATAGTGCATGTGCAGGGCACATAGGCATAAGGCGTATGCAGCAGAAAGAAAGATGCCAGGTATATGGGCCAAGATTGAATAAAGAGTTCAGACTAAACAGAGACTCAAGTGTAACGGTGCAATATGCAGATAGGAAAGTGGAGTCAGGTCAAAAGAGTTTTCGCGACATTACTGACCCAGGGCTAGGGATAGCAAACAGATGTTGTAATTGTAGAGGTACCATGAGTCATGGGGACATGAAAGGTAGACACAGCATCGACAGGAATCAGAGGTGGGTTAATGCAAGAACAGAACCACCTGATATAGGGCCGGTACACAAATAGTATTGTGGGGTCGTGAAGTAGTAAGAGACCTGTGGGTACATAAGTATAATGCTTTTCGATGATGTATTATTATTATGATGTGATGTATTAGTTCATGCATTGATACACAAGATAGATGGTTGTATTTATGTGTGATGAATATAGGAGTGTAATATGAGCATTTGATGTATTATGTAGTGTGGTAGCTAGAGTAAGGTGCAGCCATACTTAGGGCTACCCAGGCTATATGTCTGGGTCACATGTTTAGTAAGTTTTAGTCTCCCAATATTTGAAAACGAAGTTTTCTTTTAAGAGGGGGGTAATGACATAAGCCTGGGTCACTGACATTGAGTTGAGTGACCGGGCAGGAGGAAGAATGGAGATGAGAGTGGGAGACAGTAAAGTGACTGACCTGGCTACAAGGAACACAATCAACCCTCAGAAATAATGGGGCGGATATGAGTGAAAATCCCCAGGGGGGGATGGGTCGAGGGAGAGTTGTGTGTTGTGTGAAGTCAGGCGACTGGAAAGTCAGTGAGAGAGGAGACCGACTGCGGGTCAGGTCGTTTAAGAGAGAGCTCCGCGGTGTGTTGTTCTTCGAGTTGTGAAGACAAGCCTGAACCCAGAGTGGGTTCTGTATTGAGTGTGGGCCTACACCCAGAGTGGGTTCTATAGTTGAGCAGTGGCTCCAACCCAATGTGTGGGTTGTATTGTGTGAGATCCAGCCGAGGATTGTAGCTGGATTACCTGTCTTGTGGATTGAGATTAGAAGCCAGCCGTGAGAAGGCATTGATGTGTGCTGGTTAAATTGTGAGGAGGATATTTATATTCTATGGATGACATTATGTTTCTGGATGTATAAACATGTTCCGTTTGTCCGTCTTATTTCTGTAATAAAGGATTATGTGCGCCAACGGAATCTTGTTTAATGCCTGGTGAATATGCACTGCGGGGGTGAGTTACATTGCAAGACAGATATCTCCATTGACACACCATGAGTATCGTTACCTAGACAACGACCATCACACAATAATATCATGAGCATATCATCGTAATAACTTCGTGATATTATCATCAAGAGAGACGTGTGACAATCAGTTTTAGATAACATTTTCTTATTCAATTGCATTAACATACTTTACATTACAGAATGTCAAATGTGTCTCATTCAAGTCTGTATGTTGATTTTAAGCCGAGATATCCAGATTTGTATCATGTGACGACACAGGCAGGATAGACGATGTACATCGAAAAAATCTACGGAGCCTACCAGAAAGTGGACGTTACATACGTTCAACCCTAATTTACTGCCGGTTAGAGGGAATTTAACCAAGATTCTTCGATTGGGCTGAAATCGGATGGGGCCAAATGGCTATCAACTACTTTAAGAATGAAGTTGATGCCTTAAAATCACCTGCCTTGAAAATAATAAACTACAACACTGAGGAACCGGTATAGTATCTTTTACGACGAAAGCGAACCTGAAGAGAAGTCAACAAAAAGTTATGTGACAGCTTACATGCTATGGAAGATGCAGACCAGACTGAAGAAACAAATAGTGGATAGGACATGATTGGCACATTTAAAAATTGGTCTAATGTCTCTGGCTCTCTTCTGAGATACTTATTTACATCCCCAAGTCAAATACAAGAAGTCAACATGTTAGTCTCAACTGACCATCAAGGGACAGATCATGTCTTTTAGTTAGCCTTCTACAATGTTGCCTTTTTGATTGTATTACATTGTAGGCACACCAGCTGTTTTCTCATTTGCATTTTGTTTCTTGACTGAAATCCCACCCTGTAATTGCATGTTACATTAGTACATATTGATAATACGTACATTTTGTATGTGAATCCCACAAGTGTGGTCCTGGGAAGGAACATGAGTGGGGAACGACAAGTGTGGTCCTGGGAGGGAACTCAGTCGTCAGAGGATCCAGTTGAGCCGGCAGAGGATGCAGTTGAGCCTTTGGGAGACTAACCAAACACTGCTGGAAATGCAGCTCTATCAGTGGCAAAAACATCTGACCCATTGGGGCCCAGAATTAGAAATTAATTCAGGACTACTCTCGTAATGGCGATATTATTTACAGACGGCTCTGAGCTCAGAGGCACACAAAACAACTGCCCCAGGATACATAGCAAAAGCCAATGGTTAGTAAAGGAGAGCTTGATATATGACACCACAATCTCAAGTTTGAGAATGGAGGTGGAGGAGGTAACTGCAGCTTTCCGCTGGTTGGATAAACTGTATAACGCATGATGTGATTGTGACATTCAAGTGGGAAACGACAAGTATGGTCCTGGAATGGAACATGAGTGGAGAAAGATTTGATAATTGTGATTCTGGAAGGGAACAAGTGAGGAACGACTTGACAAGTGTCGTCCTGAGATGGAACAAGTGGTGAACGACTTAAATATGTTTCTGAGTGGGAACACATATTGAACGACCTGATTAAGTGTGGTCCTGGCAGTTAACACAAGTGGAGAACGACTTAACAAGTGTGGTTATGGGAGGGAACACGAGTGGGGAAAGATTTGACAAGTGCAGCCCTGGGAAGGAACACGAGTGGGAAACATTTGACAAGTGCAGTCCTGGGAGGGAACACAAGTGGGGAATGACCTGACAAGTGTGGTCATGGGAGGGAACAAGAGTGGAGAACAATTTGACAAGTGCCCTCCTGGGAGAGAACACGAGTGGGGAATATTTGACAAGTGTGGTCCTGGGAGGGAACATCAGTGGGGAATGACCTGACAAGTGCCCTCTTCGGCAGGAACATGAGTAGGGAATGACCTGACAAGTGTGGTCATGAGAGGGAACACGAGTTGGTAAAGATTTGACAAGTGCGGTCCTGGGAGGGAACACAAGTGGGGAATGACTTGACAAATGTCTCTGGGTGGGAGGGGTATGTGAGAAAAGATAAACTATATACAGGGTGGGGCAAAATGATCCGACATATTTGTAACTTTAATAAAACAAAATTAGAATAAATGAACAAAAAAGTATTTTTATTCATCAAATGTACACATGATGCCATTTTGTTTTATGTTGAATAATGAAAAAAGTATTTTTATTTCCTAAATGTATATATGATGTCATTTTATTTCATTTTCTTTACAATAGTCAAATGTTCGCCGTTATTGTCCACACATTGTTGAAGACGTTTAGAGAGAGAGAGAGAGAGAGAGAGAAAAGAGGAGAATTGTACGTATATATCATAAGCAATTCCATATTGTTTGTGTATCTTTTACATCATTTATACTGTCACTTGATTTTCACATCTACAATATTAAAACTTGCATTGCTTACTTCTATTTTTATCAGTTTTAGGTAATATTTTTGTTAAGATTGCTTTTCACTTTGTTAGACGATAAATATATTCCTGTGAGTAAACGAATGAGGAACGATCTGATAAATGGTCCTGGAAAGGAAGAAAATGTGGCCCTTGGAGGGAACACAAGTGGGCAACAACTTAAGTGTGGTCCTGAGAGGGAATACAAGTGGTAAACCAAGTGTGGTCCTGGGAAGGACCACAGAAAATTCAGACGTGTGTGGAGTTACAATAATATTGTGACAGTGTAGGGAGTGGCCAGCAGGCGCTACAGAAGTAGAAATTAATTCAGGACTACTCTCGTCCTGGCGATGTGATTATCTATACCGATGGCTCTGTGTTCTGAGGCGCACACAAAACTGCCTGTGGATTCATAGCAAAAGCCAATGGTTAGTAAAGGAGAGTTTTGTGGGAAATGACTTAAGTTTGGTCCTGGGTGGGAACAAGTGGGGAATGACTTAAGTGTGGTCCTGGAAGGGAACACAAGTGGGGAATGACTTGTGTGGTCCTGGGATGAAACAAGTGGGGAACAACTTATGTATGGTCCTGGAAAAAAACAAGTGGGGAATGACTTAAGTGTGGTCCTGGAAGGGAACACAAGTGGGGAAATGACTTAAGTATGGTCCTGGGAGGGAACAAATGGAGAACGATGTACATGTGGTCTTGGGAGGGAACGTAAGTGTAAATGCTGAAGCATTTAAGACATGGATGGCTAACTTATGGTGATGTCTGTTACAGGGAAAAGGCAATCACTCGTAATTGATGTTAGTACCACAGCATATTCCATTATATACTGCAAAATTTTTTTTAGATTTGATAAATATATCTGGCAACAACATACTAATTACACACTAAACCAAAAATGTTCAGTTACCACACAGACATTACAACAATATCCATATCACGCAACCTCTTCGCAGCTGGAGCCATGCTTGAGAATAACTTCTGTCCACGATGCCGGAAGTATACACACTGCATGATTATATAATAGTTAAACCTCGATACTGGAAGTATACTACTGCACGGTTTTACAAAAGTTAAACCTTGATACAAAATAAAACAATCCATTTTATATAGTAACTTCCTTTTACTTATTGCATAGCCAGCCTTAAAGTGTGGTACTGGGAGGGAACAAGTGGAAAACACCTGACAAGTATGGACCTGGCAAGACACCAGTGAAGAAGGATCTGATATGCCTTATCCTGGGAGGGAAGACTTGACAATTGTGGTCCTGGAAAGGGACAAGTGGGAAATGACAAGCGTGGTCCTGAGAGGGAACAAGTGGGAAATTACAAATGTGGTCCTGAAAGGGAACAAGTGGGGAATGACAAGTGTGGCCCTGGGAGGGAACAAGGGAATGACAAGTGTGGTCCTGGGAGGGAACAAGTAGGGAACCACTTGACATGTGTGGTCCTGGGAGGGACGTAAGTGGGGAATGACTGACAAGTGTGGTCATGGGAGGGAACATGAGTTGGGAACTATTTGACGTGTGGCACGGGAAGGGAAAAAGCAGCAACATACCTGACATGTGGTCCTGGAAGGAAACAATAAGGGACATATGTGGCCCTCGGAGGAAACACGAGCGGGGAATGACTTTACAAGTGTGGTCCTGGGAGGGAACAAATGGGGAACGACTTCAGTGTGCAACAGGCAAGGAACACAAATGGGGAGCGATTATGTGGTATTCATTCAAATGTGCTTTTTAATAGGATTTAAAAAAAACAGCAGTCAGATTATATTTTATCTGTTTCAGATTGTGGTTATTGTTTCAAAAACTATCGGATCCTTCAGTGTAGAAGTATTATATTCCACAAAATGCAAGAATTAGGTGATGAAAATGTCATGGCCCTAATTCAAGAAGATGAATGTCAAAGACTCAGGGAAGACCACCCTGAATGAGTGGTCTACCTCAAGTAGATTAGAGGTAACCCAGTGCCCCTACATGAGGGCAGGGTAGGTGTAGGGAGTAGATAGGAAGGGGAACTATCAAATAGTTCTCTCATGAGACACGGAGGTGTCAACCAGAGAGTAAGCACTCTGGTCACGGCATAATCACGCCAACGTGATAGACACGGAGAACTAGAATGAAACTCAAGAGAGGCCACTACTCTAAGCGTGCTGAATGATGCAGCACGCAAAAGCCGAAGTACGCACAAGGCCCCTCCGCGTACTGTGTAATCAGCACGAGGAGAATAGGCAGACAGGGGACGGACTTCGTAGGGAACACATCGCTTAGCGTCGATGCGTATTCTTTAGCCGAGTAGATAGAACTAGCAGTAGGGTTAGGAACGACTAGTGATAGGCAATTCTGTGTATTCATGTGTGATTCATTAGCGACCGTTTTGTGCATTTATGTAATGTAAAGAGCCAGTGGCAATAAAATGTGTAATCAATTCCTCTCGTACGACTGACAAATCTTTTTGTGTGGTGCGAGAGAAGTTTATCCCGTAATGCCTGTAGCATCGCTTGATGACAATGAATCACAGGAGAAAAGGATAACATTAAAAACATGAATCACAGGAGAAAAGGATGACGTTCATTTATAGCAGCAGAATCAATGTAACGGTTTCAAAGAATCTACAAAACTATTTCTCAGTCCTGCTCAACAGTGGCGGAAGTGAAAGTATGCTACACTTTTCTATTTCATTTACTATACATAATAATTACCCACCCTATCCCACCACCCATTGATGTATCCTCTATAACAGCAGAATTAAGGTGCCTTCTAACCTCTGCTAGCCTGCATGGCACCCTTGAGCAATATGGAGTACTCGTTAAGCCAACTGGTCAGGATCACATGAAACCATGGGTGCAGGTGGTTAAGACAAGCAGTCGACAGACATGGTTATGGTCTATTTCAAGAAGGTAGGCAGAGGATCTTTCTAAAGACAATGGCTACGGTCATCGGCCAGTATGGTCACTGCTAAGAAGGAAAGCATGGCAAACTACTGAACTTTCTTTACAGATGCCAAGAAAGTCATGTTTTGTAGTTTGATAGAAAATCAGAGAAACGGCATAAAAGGGTGCTCCATAGGTGTAGGCATGTGCATCAGATGACTCCAGACCATTAGCAAGTGAATGCGTGCAAAAGATTAACATTTAAAATGGGAACATGGAATGTTAGAACTATGAGTGGGGATGGCAAACTGGATAATATCAAGCAAGAAATGAGAGGATTGAATATTAATATTTTAGGTATATGTGAGACCAGATGGAAAGGAGTAGGCACGATATCTAAGGAATATAAAATAATCCATTCTGGCGGAGAGGAAAAAAAACAACACGGTAATGGGTAGCATTTATATTAGATGCGTAGAGATCTGCGTTCATCCGGATTTTTTTTCCGCATGTGACTGCGTTGTGCCTGTTTACAGCAGAGCTGCGTTCTTGCGCCATCAGGCCGACACATCTGACTTCTGTGGGCATTTGTTGACCGGGTTAACCTTCCCGGGGCTGCGGAGAGATCAAAATCTATCATAGGATATTGGAATGTCAGACAGAATTTTACTGTTAAGTGGCAGACCTTTTGATCTCAACATTATACAAATCCACCAATAGACAGCGGTGATGGCCGAATCGACAAATTTTATGATTTGGAGAATTGCCGCCAGGAAGTGCAAGTATTCAGAATTAAATAAAATGTGTGACTAATGCTAAAGTTGGAAATACAGTAGGCAAGAATGGACTTGGGGAAATGGAATGAAAGAGGATGTAAACTTGCACAGGGTTCAAAGCGCATGACATTACTGGAAACACCTGGTATCAACAACATCCAAGGAGATTATGAACATGGGGGAGTCCGGACAATATGATTGGAAACCAGATTACACCCTCAACAGAAGATGCAACCTATGAGCAGAAAACCTCCAGCCACATCATCTAGCGTTTTTTTCCCCAACAGGTTCTTTCTCTTCTACTTATAGAAGTCTCCTTGTCACTGAGTTCAAGATCATTGTCTAGAATGAATTTCCATGTGTTCGAATCATTTTCCCAAGCTGCCTGTGCCAAACATTTCCACATATTTCATGTATTTCCATGTGTTAGAATCATTTTCCCAAGCTGTCTGTGCCCAACATTTCCACATATTTCATGTATTTCCATGTATTAGAATCATTTTCCCAAACTGTCTGTGCCCAACATTTCCACATATTTCATGTATTTCCATGTGTTAGAATCATTTTCCCAAGCTGTCTGTGCCCAACATTTCCACATATTTCATGTATTTCCATGTGTTAGAATCATTTTCCCAAGCTGTCTGTGACCAACATTTCCACATATTTCATGTATTTCCATGTGTTAGAATCATTTTCCCAAGCTGTCTGTGCTCAACATTTCCACATATTTCATGTATTTCCATGTGTTAGAATCATTTTCCCAAGCTGTCTGTGCCCAACATTTCCACATATTTCATGTATTTCCATGTGTTAGAATCATTTTCCCAAGCTGTCTGTGCCCAACATTTCCACATATTTCATGTACTTCCATGTGTTAGAATCATTTTCCCAAGCTGTCTGTGCCCAACATTTCCACATATTTCATTTATTTCCATGTGTTAGAATCATTTTCCCAAGCTGTCTGTGCCCAACATTTCCACATATTTCATGTATTTCCATGTGTTAGAATCATTTTCCCAAGCTGTCAGTGCCCAACATTTCCACATATTTCATGTATTTTCATGTGTTAGAATCATTTTCCCAAGCTGTCTGTGCCCAACATTTCCACATATTTCATGTATTTCCATGTGTTAGAATCATTTTCCCAAGCTGTCTGTGCCCAACATTTCCACATATTTCATGAATTTCCATGTGTTAGAATCATTTTCCCAAGCTGTCTGTGCCCAACATTTCCACATATTTCATGAATTTCCATGTGTTAGAATTATTTTCCCAAGCTGTCTGTGCCCAACATTTCCACATATTTCATGTATTTCCATGTTAGAATCATTTTCCCAAGCTTTCTGTACCCAACATTTCCACATATTTCATGTATTTCCATGTGTTAGAATCATTTTCCCAAGCTGTCTGTGCCCAACATTTCCACATATTTCATGTATTTCCATGTTAGAATCATTTTCCCAGGCTGTCTGTGACCAACATTTCCACATATTTCATGTATTTCCATGTGTTAGAATCATTTTCCCAAGCTGTCTGTGCCCAACATTTCCACATATTTCATGTATTTCCATGTTAGAATCATTTTCCCAGGCTGTCTGTGACCAACATTTCCACATATTTCATGTATTTCCATGTGTTAGAATCATTTTCCCAAGCTGTACTGGTTATATTGTGGGTATTTCATCATCATCCTAACTGCTATCTTCTACCTCAATATCATCATCTTCCTCATCACCACTACTAGCAGACTGAGCCAGATGATCCAATTCATCATCATCATCAAAGTTACTATAATCATCACTATATTTTTCTTGGTCCAAGATGTTTAGTTCTATTTGTTTGTTGCTGACTCCCTCCGCATTCCAGTGCATTATTATTAGTCAGCTGATCCAATTCATCATCAAAGTTACTATAATCATCACGATCTGATTCTGCAAGCTGCTTTTCTTCAACTTTCTTTGTTCTCTCTTCTTTCAATAGGAACCTTGTCTCATTATCAGAGTCTGAATCATTCTCAAATAATTTACAAAAGTCTTCTTTCTTGGAGTGTAGCCTTATTTGGAAGGTCTTAAGCTCAAGAAAGGACAAAATGATGTATTCAGGAAAACCAATAGAATGTCTCTATGTTGAAGCTCTCTAGAAGATGTTCATATAACTGGTCGATTAAACCGTCTTTGTAAGCTTTCTGACCAACCTGAGTGTCAGCGTGTTGGGGAGTGCCGATGAGGACATAGGACAATAGATATGTCATAGACAGGACAACGGAGATGTCATAGACAGGACATAGACGGGACAACAAGACCCAGCTATAAACAGGACACAAGGATAAACAGGACACAGGGACATAGACGGGACTACGTCCTTGACCGACAGTATCACCCTGCACTGAAGGACCTGAGACAAACCAGGCCGGACAGCTGGTACAGCAAGACTAACGCAGCACAACTATCACAGGGAACACGCGGTCAAGCACCACGTGACTATCAGACCGATACCTGAAGGCTCAGACTGGACTTGGGACATGGTAGAGGAAAGATGTGTGCGATTGAACGAGAGAGTGTATTAAATGCCGGTGTGAAAGCTAGCCTTTGCTGAGCAAAGATAGCGAGTATTCAGTGCGAGGAATGAGAATGAATTGTGTTATGAGCGCACCGATGACTGCGATGGCTGTGTGTGATTTGCCATTAGTGTAGATAGGAGATTGTGATATTGTGTATATATATATATATTTGATACCATGTATTCATGTCACGATATGATCGTTTGCCTGAATAAATAAGTCGATACTACATGCGACGGGTTATCTTACTGAGTGCATGTGGAAGACATAATTTAGATAACGAGCTAAAGTTACCTGTATTTATGAGACGTTGACAGGCGAGTCATTATGGGAGGCTTTCATCCTTCAGATTTGAACCCTAACAGAAATTTAACAAGGTAGTTAAGAGAGTCATTATGAGTCATTAGATTTGAACCCAAGTTAATAAATGTCTTTGGGTATTTTTGTCCTATAAAGTGAAACCCAATTAAATAGATAAAAGTGACTGACAGTCAATTGATGACTTCCGTCCTAATCCCAAGATATTAGTGTCACAAATTAAATAAAGGATGGATTTGGGTAGTGACAAATAGTAATTGCAGTGAATACGACGACAATTAACTAGACGGACGAAAAAAATAAATATAGTTGCACTCAACGTATAATCTTTCCTCGTTCATATGACATTGGACAGACATTCTTCACGATAATAGTTTTTGTTCCCACTACAAGAAAGATGTACAGTTATTTACAGATGACACATTGCTGAGTAATGTTTTTCTCCTAACAGCAACAAAACAAGTGGCACTGAAGAAAATTCACCATCCCAGATAAGTACTTTATATATTGCAGATTAAAGCAGCACTCTTTTTTTATGCTTATGTAGCATTGTAAATTAGTGTGCATTGAAATTGTTATAAGAAAATACTGTGAAAATGTCAACATTAAAAGAATACATTGCAGATGGGAAAGAATTAGGTCATAGTGGTGATAAATTAGCAGAATGGGCAGAGAAGAAATTATATTCTGATAGACAAAGAGAGGAAAGATTACTAGAACATCAACAGAAAAAGGAAGAATTAGAAGCAACTACCAAATTAAAAGAACTACAAATAGCAGAAGAAACCAAATTGAAGGAAAAACAATTAGAAATTGAGGCTAAAAATAAGGAATTAGAAATAGCTCCCCGGGAAGGTTAACCCGGTCAACAAATGCCCGCAGAAGTCGGATGTGTCCGCCTGACGGCGCAAGAACGCAGCTCTGCTGTAAACAGGCACAATGCAGTCACATCCGGAAAAAAAAAATCCGGATGAACGCAGAAGAAGAAGAAATAGCTCAGCTAGCAGAAAAAACCAAATTGAAAGAAAAGCAATTAGAAATTGAAGCTAAAAATAAGGTGCAGGAAATAGCTCAGCTAGCAGAACAAACAAAAGTGAATGAAAAGCAGTTACAAGAGTCTGAAACACAGATAAAGATAAAAGAACTAGAAGTTGAGTCACAAGTACTTATTGCGACCAGTAAATTGAAGAGCAAAGAAGAAGAACACACATTTTCTAAATATAAGGGTATTGTAAAACCATTCTGTGCAGGAGATTCCGTCTCAGCCTGGTCTGAGAATTTTGAGACCCAAATGCAATACGAGGTCCCAAAAGAACATTGGGCGATAATCTATATGCGCAATCTCGCCTTAGAACCTTTAAAAGTCATTGAGTCAATACCACAAGAACTTAGGAAAGATTATGATTACATCCATCAAAGAATCATGCAACATTTCTTGCTAGATGCCCCTGGTTATCAAGTCCAATTTTCTAAGTTAAAGCCCAAAGCTAACCAAACGTTCATTGGCTGTATCACAAGTGCAGATATTTTTAATAAATGGATATGCTGCAAAAGTAAACAAAAGTTTTGAGAAATTGAGAGATTTAATGATAATGGATAAGATTATATCATCTATTCCAACCCCATTTGCTAAATTCTTGCAACAATCTGTGAATCTATTGAGCAGTTAGAACGAAAGGGATCTGCGTACTTCACATCAAACAGACATTTTCTCTGTAAACACCAATGAGAATGACATTGTAGCCGCAGCAAATGTCAAACCATCAAAACCATTCACTTATAAGAGCAAATAAAAGTCAAACTTACCACAGTGTCCATATTGTAAACTTGCACACCATCAATTTCAGATGTGCGATAAAAATCCTGGGTATCCAGCTCACTTAAAGATGGTCAAGAAACAACAGACCAAACGAAATTATTTTAAGAGCGGTAAAATTTTTGTGTAAAAGTTTGGGACACTTCAGTTCAGTTACCACACAGACATTATCACAACATCCATATCATACAAACTCTTGGCCACTGGAGCTATGCTTGAGACTTAATTGCTATCCATGAAGTATACATAATGCACGGTTTTATAAAAGTTAAACCTCAACACAAAACAAAGGGAAACGGTGGGGAACGACTTGACGTGTGGTCCAGGAAGGAATAAGTGGGAAATGACCTGACAAATGTAGTCCTGGGAGGAAACACAAATAGGGAACGACTTGACAAGCGTAGTCTTGGGAGGGAACAAGTGGCGAACAATTTTATGTTCCTGAGTGGGTACAAATAGGGACCGACCTGACAAGTGGTCATGGGAGGGAATATGTGAATGACTTGACAAGTGTGGTCACGGGAGGGAACACGAGTGGGGAATGATTTGACAAGTGCAATCCTGGGAGGGAACAAGAGTGGGGAATGACCTGACAAGTGTGGTCATGGGAGGAAACAAATGGTGATCGATCTGACAAGTGTGGTCATGGTAGGGAACACAAGTAGGGAATGATTTATAAGTATGGTCCGGGAAGGGAACAAGCATTAAAAGACCTGACATGTGGTCCTGACATGGAACACGTAGGGAACAAGCTGCAAGTGTGGTCATGGGAGGGAACACGAGTTGGGAACGATTTGATTAGTGGGGTCCTGGGCGGGAACAAGCAGGAAAAGACCTGACATGTGTGCCTTGACGCTATTCCACTACTTAAAATGACGGAATCAACGGTAAGTCAATTTCACGGCTCAAACGATCATCATCAAATAATCACAAATAAACTGGAGCCGGAACGGGCGATGAATGATAAGGTAATTCTCTCACTGAAGATCAGAAAGTGTAACAGAGTTAGGAATAGGAAGAAGGGGCAACGAGGTGTGCATAGTCAATAGGGAAGTAGGGCACGGTCAAGCACCATAATATGGGGTAGTTAGGGTGGGTCGTCCTATGACGAGGATCTTAGAAACAAGGTCAGTTGTGAATGACCCATCCTCCGATATGGACGTATGATTTAGCTGGGCAACATCTGGCTTGATTGATGGTTTGTTATAACCTATCTCCGTTGATTCTGAATAAAGTAATATGAAGAAAGAACCGTCTTGGAGTTATTGCCAGTTCACCGTTACCTCGCTGTACTGTTACAGTGCCTACTTTATTTTTACAGCTGACAAGTTACAGTCACAATGTCGATTTCTCTAAAGAGCCTGGGATGCCAGGCCGGCAATAGAAGTAATTAAATAACATCTAACATGTTAACATACTAACCGTATTTCCTTTTCAGCCCTGAATCACTTTCATTCTTCCCTTCGTCTGTCCATCATATGTGACGCTGTTCGATCAATCTGTCTAGGTTTAGCGGGTTTTCAGTCGACGGCGACATTCAATAAGATCATTATTGCTTCGTCCCTTTTCCCATCCGTGTCATCCATCAACTGATCTTCTATTAAACCACTGTTAACCACCACTTTATTCTTGTAATAAACGTTTTGCCAGTTCGAATGTTAAAACACAACCTGTCCTTGTAAACTCCAGCAAACGACTGTTGTCTACTGTCGTCAGAGTGACGATTCTCCGTTGATTACTTGTATACTAGATTCCGTAAGCTTTTGGGTTTCAGGATTCTCTACATATTAATGACGTCAACCGCGGGTACCTGCCTTATGGCATTAGCCCCCCCCCCCCCCCCCCCCCCCCCCCACCTTTAAAATGATCTTATCCTTATACCAGACCGTAATTAATAAATCTGCTAATAACAGTGCAGACAAAATACGTTAAAAGGTATGCTAAGTACGACTGTATGGCTCCCTATGTATCCTACACACAATTTAAAAAAATTATTATACGACGGGCACGCTCTCCTGTCTACAATCCCGCGGTAGACGTGTAATCAACCTATGGGTGGGCTGTACAAACTATAAAAAATTAGTCCCTCATTTGCCATTCCAGGCAAGCGTCCTAACTCTAGCTAAATAACTGGGGTAAGGGGACGTGTTTGATTCACAGGTACCAAGCTGTCAGTCCTAGTGCTTGCTTTATAACTCTCGCTGTAATATCTATCTCTTGCTATGATCTTTTCCATATAGGCGAGGTCCTTTGCCTTGAATGTGGCCGTAGTGGTACTCTGTCCTAGTTGTCCTATAGTGCATCCGTTGACTCAATTTCCTGATAATTCATGGCAAAATTAACATGTGGCATACTCTTCGCCTGTGAGCTAACAGTGATCATAATATTAACTTTATAATATTTTCAATCAATAAATTCTAATACTAACAAAATTAATTTAATTATGTGAACAACATTGATTGACGAAGAAAAATTAATCTAAATTAATCTAACTTGCATTCCGTAATAACATAGTTCATAGTATCTCAATATCATTATCTAATAAGTGTTCATATTTTCCTTGCTAACCAATTATGGTTAACATTACACAATAGTGTTTTCATGTGTAGTTAAGTCTTAATGACTTATTAATCACATCACAGTGATCATCGTAATCGCATCTAACTATCAAAGTTCAACATAAATATCACCGAATCGTCCACAAAGCGATTTCGATCTCGGTTGGTCTGGAAAAGTTCAACGTCCAGATCATAACTAGGAAATATAATCGACTCGATCTAATGAACACGATGACTGGCTTCATAATGTCTCTGCCAATAAACGAAAAATTGAAAACATACATATATACCCGAATAATACTATACAAAATAATTTGTTGTTTGCTATGTAAATTGTTATCGAATCAGGTGCATTTATAATATATTCAATCGGCCTAACTAATATATAACTAACGTAGACAAACATTCAGAAAATGAACTGATGCGAAAGATCTAATGACGACTAAGAAGATCTGCCAAATTATTATCCTTTCCCGGAATATGACATATCGAACTCATAATCTTGTGAGAGAAGTTAATTCTATCAGAATATGTAACGAAGTAGACCAGAATTATCACCAGAATATTTGGATTCAACAAGAATAAATATTTAAACCAACTAATTATTCATAGAAATTATTAATGTTCTCTAATATCGATATAGTTAATTGTCTGAAAATAGAGAACCGGAATATTTTACCAAGATGAATTGTAGAAATATGAGAGTGTGAACAATTTTGAAAAGTATAGCTTCATATCAGCGAAATTCAGGACAACAACTTTTGTAAGACCCTACTGTGTCTGTAGTGAACTATGTGCTGATATAATTACTTAACATTCTCATTCATCCCATTTTATTTTTCTTTATTCTTTTTTTTATTCTTTCTTTTATTCATTTTCTTCCCTTCTTTCAAACCTATAGAATCTCTTTTCTGCACGGATGCCAATATATGTACACTTTAACTTTGTTGAATGGAACAATGTTATAGTTTTCACTCGTGTATAATGTGTAATGCATACGCTGCAATGAGGTATGTTTGGTAAATCTGTACCAGAAGTAAGCCAAGTAAATAGAGTAAGCAAAGATAAGTGTAGTTTGTTTTCTGTAATGTTCTTTGCATTTACTTATCCAGTTCGTAAAGTATATTTTTGTTTGTACGCTAAAGTTTACAACATCTATCTTGACTTGCGAACGAATGTGTGATGTATTTCTTGGTTTCTGTTAAACAGTTTGTAAGTTTCTTTCTGGTTTGTGCGTATATTCTCTTGACTTGTGAGTGAATAGTTGTAATGCCGCAAGCAATGTATTTTCTTGATTGTGAATACATATTTGTGACATACTTCTTGACGTCTGTGTGCACGTTTGTGATACACTTCTTGACTTCTGTGTGCATGTTTGTGATAGGCATTTTTATTCGTATGAACTCGTTTGTACTATGTTTCTTGACCTGTGTGTACATGTTTGTACTGGCACAAATATCTTTGTTCGTGAGTAAATGTTCATGACGACACATTTAACCTGTGATATGGTTGATTTATCAGTTATCATTTATCGGTTGGGGTATCTTCATTGCACTCCGGACATGTCCATAGGTGCTCAGATCCTCCCCCTATGGTATGGTTGATTTAACCAAGGTTATGATCTGGGCAACAAATATGGTTACAACATCCCATTGCCACCGTTTAGTGGACTATGTTACCAGTGCGTGTAACCCGTGTTTTCTTTTTACAATGTTTCAGAAAAATATCTATCAACATAAGATTGCCTGGTTGTTATGCCTTTGTTTATCACTTATACTCACATAACTGGGGAACGACCAATGTGGTCATGGGAGGGAACATGTGAATGACTTGACAAGTGTGGCCATGGGAGGGAACACGAGTGGGGAACAATTTGACAAGTGTGGTTCTAGGAGGGAACACGAGTGGGGAACAATTTGACAAGTGTGGTCCTGGGAGGGAACACAAATAGGGAACTAATTGACAAGTTTGGTCATAGTGGGGAGCGAATTGACAAGCCTAGTCCTGGGAGGGAACAAGTGGCAAACAACTATGGTCCTGAGTGGGTATAAATAGGGACCAACCTGACAAGTGTGGCCATGGGAGGGAACGAGTGGGGAATGATTTGACAAGTGCAATCCTGGGAGGGAACAAGAGTGGGGAATGACCTGACAATGTGGTCATGGGAGGGAACATAAGTAGGGAATGATTTATAAGTATGGTCCTGGGGGGAAATAGGCATTAAAAGACCTGACATGTCCTGACAAGGAACACGTAGAGAACAACCTGCAAGTATGGTCATGGGAGGGAACACGAGTGGGGACAAATTTGATTAGTGTGATCCTGGGAGGGAACAAGCAGGAAAAGACTTGACATGTGGTCCTGGTTGGTAACATGTAGGGAACGACTTGACAAATGTGGTCCTTGGAGGGAATACGAGTGGGGAATGACTTGACAAGTCTGGTCCTGGGAGGGACCACAGGAAATTCATTGTGTAGCGTTACAATAACATTGATGCGAGTGTAGAGAGTGGCCAGCAGGCGCTACAGAAGTAGAAATTAATTCAGGCCTACTCTCATCCTGGCTATTGATTATCTATACCGATGGCTCTGTGTTCAGAGGCACACAAAAAGTGCGTGTGGGTTCATAGCAAATGTCAATGATTAGTAAAGGAAAGTTTGGTATATGACACCATGACCTTAAGTCAGAATGGAGGTGGAGGCAGTAACTGCAGTTTTCTGCTGGTTGGATAACTGTATATGCATGTTATGATTGTTACATTCAAGTGGGGAATGACAAGTGTCGTCCTGAGATGGAACAAGTGGCGAACGACTTAAATATGGTCCTGGGAGGGAACAAGTAGGGAATTACCTGACAAGTGTGGTCCTGGCAGGGAACATAAGTGGGGAACGATCTGACCAATGTGGTCATTGGAGGTAACAAGTGGGGAATGATTTGACAAGTGTGGTTCTAGGAGGGAACACGAGTGGAGAACAATTTGACAAGTGTGGTCCTGGCAGGGAACAAGTAGAAAAAGACCTTACATGTGGTCCTGGGAGGGAACGACCTGACATGTTTCATTAAGAATGACATGCTTATTACATTAATTTCAAATTGTGTTTGGTCAACAAACTAGACCACTTTCTGCTATCACACTAAACTTTGAAACAAATATTTCTAAAGCCAGATTTTCAAAACACATTACAACTATATAGGACACACTGCGCCCAGGACATTCCTATATGTATAATATATTTTGCCAGTTTTGTGTGGATGCTCATGATAGTTGTCAATGTATGTGTGGTCCTGGGAGTTAACGTATGGGGAACGACATGATAAATGCGGTTCTGGGATTGGACAAGTAGGGAATGACTTGACAAGTGTGGTCCTGGGAAGGAACAAGTGTGGAATGAATTAAGTGTGGTCCTGGGAGGGAACAAGGGGGAACGACTTGACAATTTTAGTTCTGTGAGGGAACAAGTTGACAATTTTAGTTCTGAGAGGGAACACGGGAACATTTTATTTTATTCCTAGGAGGAAGTAAGTTGGGAACAACTTGACAAAAACTGGTCCTGGGCGAGAATTAAGTGGGCAATGATATGACAAATGTCCTGGGAGGGAACAATTGTGGAATGACCTGACAAGTGTGGTTCTGGAGGGTACAAGTGTGTTCCTGGGAGGGAACAATTGTGGAACGACCTGACAAGTGTGGTCCTGGAGGGTACAAGTGTGATCCTGGGAGGGATTGACTTGACAAATGTGGTCCTGGGAGGGAACATTAGTGGGGAACAACTTGACAAATGTGGTGTCAAGTAAGGAACATAATGTATTGGGAGGGACAACTGGGTAGCGATGTGCGTGCGTGCATGTGAATGATTGGATAGTAAATACGTTAAGAGCGACATTATATATAATGATCAGATAAGTACGGTAAGGGCGACTATATATATGGGTGTCCCAAAAAGATGTACTCACTTTTTGACAGATGATTAATAATGTATTCTTTGACAATTAATAATGTATTTTTTTTAATTTCAGATGCAGCTAACCCTTCATATTGGCAAACGCACAACTAACATTTGAAGAAAAAATGTATATTAAAGTGCTACTGGAAGCACGAGAATGTCATGGAAGTGCAGAGACAATTTAACAGACAGTTTCAGAAGACTCCACCAACGCGACATACCATTGCTCACATCAGAGATAAATTTGAAGCGAACGGAACTGTGCACAACGTCAGTAAGCAACGCTCCGGAAGACCAAGAACATCCACCAGCCCCAATAAATGCAAACAATTAGAAGAAACCCTTTCACAATCCCCAAAGAAATCCGTAAGACAATTGAGTCATGAGATGGGTATCCCAAAATCGAGTGTTCATCGGATGTTGAAACAATATCAGAGGAAAAGTTACATTCCAACATTACTTCAAGCTCTCAATGAAGATGATCCTGATCGGAGAGTTAAATTTTGCGAAGGGTATCTGAACAAATTCGCAGAGGATGTGTAACAGAGTTAGGAATAGGAAGAAGGGGCAACGAGGTGTGCATAGTCAATAGGGAAGTAGGGCACGGTCAAGCACCATAATATGGGGTAGTTAGGCTCGGTCGTCCTATGACGAGGATCTTAGAAACAAAGTCAGTTGTGAATGACCCAACCTCCGATATGGACGTATGATTTAGCTGGGCAACATCTGGCTTGATTGATGGTTTGTTATAACCTATCTCCGTTGACACTGAATAAAGTAATGTGAAGAAAGAACCGTCTTGGAGTTATTGCCAGTTCACTGTTACCTCGCTGTACTGTTACAGTACAGAAATGTTGCCCAATGACCAGGATCGAGTTTGAACGAAGTACTGCACCACTATACTTGATGAGGCCAGAGATCTATCCCGTGCTTGTACAACAGATCGTGGAAAATTCGATACCTTCGGCACCATAGCACCTAATATGATCCCTAGTGAACGCTAGAGAAAATTTCAAGATGTTGATCAACTGCGAGCTCTTGGCTGGGTCGTGAAGCCATGTTATTCGATCAACTGCAAGTCTCCTCCGGGCTCTGTTGTGTGAGAGAGCCGCTGTCAAGTCTCCTCCGGGCTCTGTTGTGTGAGAGAGCCGCTGTCAAGTCTCCTCCAGGCTCTGTTGTGTGAGAGAGCCGCTGTCAAGTCTCCTCCGGGCTCTGTTGTGTGAGAGAGCCGCTGTCAAGTCTCCTCCGGGCTCTGTTGTGTGAGAGAGCCGCTGTCAAGTCTCCTCCGGGCTCTGTTGTGTGAGAGCCGTTATCGCTGTCAAGTCTTCGCCAGGCACTGGGGCACTGTCGTTCGTGCGGTTTGCTAACGGGATTGTTTTTGGAGGACGACATCTGATACCTACCTCTGATCGTACCTCCCACTGTTGCAGGGACTTTCAAGACTTCTGCCTTCCGCCGAGGGATACATAGTAATTAGGGTAAATTCAGTAAACATTGTAAATGTGATCATAATATTATTGATTACTACTATTGACTTACACTCGAATTAACTTAATTTAATTTAGTAGATATACTATTAATTCATATCATTGATTAGAAATTGAATTATTTTAGCTTATAGGTACAACAAAATGGCACAGGATGAAGCGTCATTGACACAGGTTTTAAGTGGAGTTGGAAGAGCCATATGCAGGCTAGTTACTACGTATTTAAAATAACAAAGCTTATATCATAAAGGCTTGGTGAGCTACTATGGAAATCTTTTATAGGAAGTTAGGACGTGTGACAGAGTTGATGGACAGCTTAAAAATGGACGTAGATAGAATTTCATCTATAATAAAAGTAATAAAGAGACAGATGCTTGAACGAATGGAGCACGAGACAAGTATGAGATATTATGCTGTAGACAAGCCCAATAGATGGCAGTCGGTCAATAGGAATGATAACCAGTGTGGTTACAATTCTAAAGTTATTAGCTATATAAATATGAAAGCAGATAAGAGGGAGACAGAGATATGTAGTGAATCAAAACAAAAATTTAGGAATTGGTAATGGCCAGAAAAGGAATTTGTATAAGAAACAGTGGTCTTGGCCTTCAAATAGTGAAAACGTAAGAGCTTTACGAGAAAACTGGTTACAGATTAGACAGTTGCGATATTCCGTTGCAAGGTTGAGTAACAGAGAAGGAAACACAGACAAGATTTTGGGTAGTCAGGAGGTATCTTCAGTCTTTAGCGTCAGACAAGAAAGAGAGGCACAGACGCAGACAGTCAGTAGTGTGGAGAAGAGTACTCAAACACCGATTGATAAAGTAGAAAGAAAACTCAATCAAAACCAACTGAGTTGAAGGTGACAAAGAGAGACACCGATACAGAGGTTAGACAACCCAAGACAAAAGACAGCAGAAAGAAAATTAGAAAGAGTGTTAGGACCAGAAATGGAAAAAGTTTGCTCATATATAATCATGGGTGTGGAACCGAAGAATCTGAGTCGTCTCTACAATCAGAATTTTCAGACCTCGCAGATTTTGGTATAGAATGTACACCCGACAGGGATTTAAAAGGAATGAATAAGAACGGGAGGACCGTACTACGAGCAGATCCTGACTCGAAGGGAGATGTTTCCTCGTACGGTATGGTTGATGCTGGGCAAGCAAGCAAATTTTTAGTTAGTGACTCTTTGGAACAAGATACCAGTATATATGGCAGAAAAGTAGCGAAGGCTAGGAGACAAATAACAAGAGAGAGAAAAAGATACTTTCAAAAAGAAAGATGTTTGTCTAGTAGAAAGTAGAACACAAAAACAGCAAAAGGCTGCAGCAGAGCTAGACAAAGCTAGAAGTCTCATGAAGGCGATAACCATGGTTATATTTAAATAACTGATACGTGCAGATTTGAGCATTTTGTAACTGAGATTGGGGTAATTCAAGTATGATGAGGGTTATACCGGCTCAAATGTGTTGCTGTGGAGAGGATTAAAGTGGAAAATGGTGGAGAATCACTGCAAGTGATGTGTGATGTTGATAACTGATGTAGTATTGTCTTGTATTGCATAGGTTGTTTTGGGGTATAAAGGAGTCTGTCTTTCTCATACCATGTCTTAGGTAAGGTGATGTAATATTCTGTCTTATACCAGTGTGGTTCTATGTGGATCACGATGGTAACTGAGTACGGCCTTAGGCCTACACTCACTTATACGGGAGTCAGGTTGATATCACAGAGCGTTGTCTATTCGACAGGTTCAACTTGACTGAAAATACCTCCAACTCTGATAAGAAAAAATGGAAATACTCTGGTGCAGTGATAACGGACAACAAGTTTAAATCCTGTGTCGCCAATAAGGTCAGACAAGTTATGAGCTAGTTGAATATAAAAGAAAGAGTCAATGTAAGAGACAAATAAAGACTTACAAGCAAACAAGGAAGTGATAACCATAATGGTCGCTCTAAGAAGGATATAAAGTGAAAGACAATTCTAAATCATGAACATTTTCCCTGTTTACCTGAACAGTTCTTTTGAGTAACAGACAACCGTGTGTCGGTGATATATCTATAGACGATAGTACATTCAAGTGTATCGGATGTGTAGACATTACCTGGACTATAATAACTTTCATTTTATTGGATATATAAAACTGAAAGACACTACCTACAAAAACACGCAGTGGTAAACATACTGTTTCGTTCAAATGTTTTTCAAGGAAATATTGTGAAGACATCAACATCATTCAGAGAGACACTACACTGGGTGAGCGTATTCCAGTTCTGTGCTGTGGTGATAATATATGGCCGTTGCGTGATGAGAACTGTGATGTGGAATCTTAGACTGTCAATCTTGTCTCACCTACACGATAGAACACACCACAGACATCTTTACATCTTCACTATACGCACACATGACACATTTTATTCATTAAATAATTTCAGTATTTATTGGAGGACAGTGTTGTGTGGGTATGTTCTGGAGGAAAGTGAAGAGGGGTATGGTCTTGGGGTAAGAGATAGAGAGATAGTGAATAAAAGACGAAGGGGGGGGGGGGGGGGGGGTGTTTAGACAAAGGTCCGGCAATAGACCCAAAACTGGAAGAAGGGAATTTTGAAGTGTGCTTGTTGATTCTACTGTCCCCCCAGAGACAAGTGACAGTGATGTGTGGGCTTACCTCGATGCAACACATCCAAACAAATGGATTGGCAGAAGAGGTAGCATTGAATTTCCTGTGCTTTCACCAGACCTTACGCCGATGGATTTCTTTTTATGGGGATATCTTAAAGATAAGGTTTATACCGCAAAACCAGCGACAATCGAGGATTTGAAAAATGAAATTCGAATACAATGTCTTGCAATTCCAAATGTGTTTAGAAATGTTGAATCCATTGTTGGACATTAGCTGTGTTTGGGAAATGAAGGAAGGCAGTTTGAACATTTGCGAACATGACGGAATGAGTGAGAACATTTAACTACATGACAATAAATAATGGGTTCGACATCAATTTATTTATTTATTTAACTCCTTAGGATTGTGTGTTTGTCAAGACACATCTACTTACAAAATGCATTAGGTCAAAGAGGAGAATTTGGGAACCAAATTTGGATAAAGAACTTGAGCAACACTATATATGATT
>JACEFZ010019852.1:5000-32968 GCA_014155875.1 Cepaea nemoralis
GCTAAAATATAGTGCAATTAGGTAATCACCTAAAAGAAACATTGAAGAACACGAGAACATTTAACATAGAAATAGACATTTATATACAGTGATGATGTGTATTCAGTGGTGGACTATACTACCTTTCAAAACAGGACATATCTGAACTTCAGTGACTTACCTTTATTGGATTATGTTTCTGATGATAAAACATTGACAATTGTTTTCCATAATTGGATTAAGTCCAGACTCAAGCCGGAAAGGAGCATCCATGGTGAGACCGTTCCAATTCTATGTGTAATGTCCGATGTTTTGGCCGTTTGAATATGCTAGAGAAACTACGAAGACTAACGTCTAAAAGTCCTATCTTGCACTCACATTAGCAGACACTAACAACTACAGATACACATTCAATACATACAACTGACATAGTTTTCAACAATAAACAGGTTATTAATTGTTGGAGGAAACTGTTGTCAGGGTATGTTATGAAGGAGAGAGAGAGAGAGAGAGAGAGAGAGAGAGAGAGAGAGAGAGAGAGAGAGAGAGAGAGAGAGAGAGAGCGCGAGAGAGAGAGAGAGAGAGAGAGAGAGAGAGAGAAAGAGAGAGATATAGTGTATGAAAGAAGGAAGGGAGGAGTGTAGACAAAAGTCATTCAATACTCCCAATAGTAGAAGGATATTAAAGATGTGCTTGTCGAGTCCACTTTCCTCCAGGGACGATTAGTCACAGTGTGGATGGATGTGTGTGGGTGAAAGTAATGGTGTGGGAAGGGGTGTGGGGTATGTGTGTATGGGTGGAGGATGTGTGTATGGGTGGAGGATGTGTATATGGGACGGGTGCGGGGGATGTGTGTATGGGTGGGGGATATGTGTGGGTGGGTGGAGATGTGTGGATGGTTTGGGGGATGTATGTGTGGGAGGCGGGGTTGTATGGGTAGGGTGTATGTGGGTGGATTGGGGATGTAAGGGCGGGTGGGGAGAGGTGTATGGTGTGTACGTTTGAGATAAGTGTGTTGTGTGTTGGTGGGGTATGTGTGCTTGGTGTGTGGGTGGGGGTATGTTTGTGGTGGGTGGGTGAGGATACGTGTGTGGGTGGGGGATGTGTGTGATGGTTGCGGAGAATGTTTGTATGGGTGGGGATATGTGTGGGTGAGTAGGGGATGTGTGGTGGTTGGGGGAAGTATGTGTGGGTGGTGAGGGTGTGTGAGTAGGGTTGTGTGAGTGGCTTAGGGATGTGTAGGTGGTGAGGGATGTGTATGTGTCGGGGCGGGATGCCTGACTGCGTGGAGGATGTGTGTCGGTGGGGATATGTGTGATCGGGAGATTTTTGGTTGGGGTTGGGTGGTTGAGAGTGTGTGTTTGAGTAGTGGAGGATGAGTGGGTGAGTGAGTGTGTGTTTGTGGATGGGTGGGGAATGTGTTTGTGGGTAGGGAGAGGTGTGTATTGTGTTGGTTGGGGACATGTGTGTGGTGTGTGGGTGGGGTGTGTGTATGTGTGTGTGGTGCGTGGGTTGGAATATTATGTGGTAGGATGTGGGTTAGGGCATGTGTAGGTGGGTGGAGGATGTATGTGTGGATGGTGGGGTGTGTGAGTGGATTGGGAATGTATAGGTGGTTAGGGAAATGTGTGTGTGTGTGTGTGTGTGTGTGGGTAGCGAGATGTCAGTTGGTGGAGATGTTGGAGTGTATGGTTTGGAGATGTGTGAGTGGATGTGTGATGTGTGGGTTGGTGGGGGAGTGTGTGCGTGGGTGGGGAATATGTGGTCGATGGAGGAGTGGTTGGTGGGATGGGTGGTTGGATGTGTGGGTGGGGAAAGGATGTGTGGGTGGGCGATGGGTGTGTGGGTTAGGATGTGTATGTGAGTGGTCGCGGGATGTGTGTGTTGGTGGGGGATCTTTGTGTGGGTGGCGAGTGTGTTTGTTTTGGAGGAACAGGTGAGAGCAGTGTGTGTGAGTGGGAGATGTGCGGGAGGGGGATGGGTCGGTTGGTGGGGTATGTAGGTGTCACTGGGTGTGTGTGGGTGGGGTGATCTGGGTGTGGCGATGTCTGGGTTGGTGGGAGATGGGCCTCATAACATGGTAATTTGCCTTGTTTATGTTTACAACATTCATTTCGCAACGTTTTTTTTTCTTCCTATGTGAATGTATAATGCTCTTGATGGACGAAAGATGAGTGATTGGAAGGGCCGAATGTAAGACGGGCCTGCGTGCCCAATTTGTGACCCTTTTAAAATAAAGTTGATTTGATTTGATTTGATTTGCCTTTTCGGTTCACGAGTGCATTTTTCAGGATACTCCCGGGAGTCGGTGCTGAAGCTGCGGAGTTAGTGCTTTAGGCGACACTTTCAGTGGGTCGCCCTGCGGTAAAAGACCGAGCCATGTGAGAAAACCCGGGTCAATGAGGTCTTTCTGATGTCTGTCGAGTCCATCGACGATGAACTGTGGTTTTCGTGGATTAATTTTATGTTGGCATTGTGGCAGCGGCATTATGCACAGTGTACCTGTACCTTGTTCCATACTTATTGGTTATCCATTCCTCTGGATCAAACAAGGCAAGACCGAGAGAGGGAACATGCCGTTTGGGCACCACACGTTCTCTGAAGCTCTGCCCAGGCATTGTGAAATGGAATTTTTGCCAAATTCCAACTCACATATTTTGGTCTGTCAAGACTCTACGTAGCCACTCACCTGTGCGGGCTGTTGGATTGCCGAGACTCCTGTCTGTTCCACTTTTCACATTGGACAGTATGGAGCATTTTATGTGGTATTTACTGGCACAGGAACGGAGCATAATGAGGACGACCCGTTGCCGTGAAGTTGGAACCTCGACTAACTAACTAACTAACGTGTCAGATAGGTGTTAGTTTAATCCATTATATGTCATACAGTTGTTAGGAGGTCAGTATGGCTGAATGGAAAAGAACGCTTGTTCTTAAACTTCCAATGTGCTGATGCCGAGGTAAGGGGTTCAACACCTACACCGGACAGTTGGACTAAAATATCGACCTCTCATCCTTGACGACGTAAATTACAAGTTCCCCTAAAGTCGGAGTGGGTTAGCCTGATGGCAAGAGACACTGTTAATAGGAAAGCTAATCCACACGCAAAATCCAGTCCAGCACTACATGAAGCAGTGTGTATAGACTACAATTAAGCTCAAAGCGAGCGAAATAAAAAAACAAAACAATCAAACAAAACAAAAAACAACATCATTCTGTGCCCGAAACTCAGTTATTACTGTAACCCATTATGTACAGATATTTATCACTTTAATTTACTGTGTTCCACGAAGTTGTTATTCCAACTCATTCTGTACCAGATAGTTACTTTCAACCCATCCGACCAAGAATATTACTTCACAATAGCAACATCTGAGATGACAACTGAACGAGCACAGAACACATGTTTAGGGCAAGTTAGGTGTGTGATCCACATAAAAATTGTGCACCTGTTGCATGACAGGTCGAACACAGTCGACGTTATGCTTTATTCTTCTTCAATATTCCGATATTGATGTCTCTCCGGCAGCAGTTGGTTGGTGCTCTCTCCCGCTACAACGGTTGCTGTGGCTTTGAGATATGGTGTCTGCCTATAATTGGAAAGAGTTGCAGTTCCAGTTCAGTAGGTAGGTAGGTAGGTAGGTAGGTAGGTAGGTAGGTAGGTAGGTAGGTAGGTGGGTGGGTAGGTTGATTAGTAGACAGGCAGGCAGGCTGATAGGTTGGTTGGTTGTTTAGTTTTGTGGCTGATTTGTTGCTTGGTTTTTTTGGTTGATTGATTTGTTGCATGGTTGGTTGGTTGAGTGCATGGTTGATTGTCTGTAATGTTGGTTGGTTGGTTGGCTTGTTTGTTGGTTAGTTGATTGATTGGTTTGTTAGTCACTTGGTCGGTCGGTTGGTTGATTAGTTGGTTTGTTAGTCACTTGGTCGGTCGGTTGGTTGATTAGTTGGTTTGTTAGTCACTTGGTCGGTCGGTTGGTTGATTAGTTTGGTTTGTTAGTCACTTGGTCGGTCGGTTGGTTGATTGGTTGGTTTGTTAGTCACTTGGTCGGTCGGTTGGTTGATTGGTTGGTTTGTTAGTCACTTGGTCGGTCGGTTGGTTGATTAGTTGGTTTGTTAGTCACTTGGTCGGTCGGTTGGTTGATTAGTTGGTTTGTTAGTCACTTGGTCGGTCGGTTGGTTGATTAGTTGGTTTGTTAGTCACTTGGTCGGTCGGTTGGTTGATTGGTTGGTTTGTTAGTCACTTGGTCGGTCGGTTGGTTGATTGGTTGGTTTGTTAGTCACTTGGTCGGTCGGTTGGTTGATTAGTTGGTTTGTTAGTCACTTGGTCGGTCGGTTGGTTGATTGGTTGGTTTGTTAGTCACTTGGTCGGTCGGTCGGTTGGTTGATTGGTTGGTTGGTAGCTTGGAAGGCCTCTAGAAGACTGTGTTCCAAGGGGTTCTTACATGCGCGAACTTGCAGGTCAGCTGAGCACTGAACTGTGTTTGCATCTATCAATGTGAAGCCGGCGTATTGAGACTTTTTGTCCCTATTCGGCATCGAAGTACCATTTCCCCTGGGACTATGTTGAGGGAAACCTCTTCCCCTCTCTAAGTGCAAAAGCTGCGTAGTGTGCAATGCTGGTAACCCAGCTTCACTCCGGCATAAAGACACGGTGATCCCAGGAACGATTTGAAAGCGTCAGCCAAAGTCTTTATCAATGATCATGTCAGGTAAGTCAGTCCGAAGTGTGTATGATGTTTCTGAAAATGTCAGGGCTTAATTCCAGGATTGTCACCTGCTCGTAAACTTATTATTTTAATGTGGTAGTTTTCCATTGCTTTCCACGTCCAAGTGTGTGGTTCATAATCTCCACCGTGACAGCAGCTTCGGGCTGTCTATACAAGTGAGCGTCTTGCTGTCACCATGTGAAGAGTTGTTCGCTTATTCCGATTCCATCCTCTACCATAAGGGGGCGCAGCTGGGAATTTCTTTCCACGGCGGTATTTCTCATACTCTCCAGTACTTTAGAGCTCAGATGATGACGGCACTTCTTATATTCTCCAGTACTTTAGAGCCGAGATGATGACGGCACTTCTTATACTCTCCAGTACTTTAGAATTGAGACCACGATGGTATTTCTCATACTCTCCAGTACTTTAGAGCTGTGACGATGATCCTAATTCTAGTACCCTCCAATACTTTAGGGCTGAGGCCATGTTGGCACTTTTAATCTTAAGTATTTTAACGGATCGAACTGATACTAGGATGGTACTTCTGACGCTCTCCAATACCCTATTGCTGCGAGTATAGAGACAGTTCTTACACACTTCGTTACTTTAAAGAACCAACGACCATTTATAAAATACAGATAATAAACGAAACATGAGAACTTAAAAACCTTTCGCCTTTGCGCCTGTCCTGATGACATGTTATGTTAAATTGGTGTTTTTGTTTAATGTTGCATATCCTTTACAGGACGTTGCAGTCAACACCAGCATCTTTCAGCTGCTGTTGATGTACTAGGCAAGATTACGCTCAGTAGTTTGCCATTGATTTCTGAGTGACGGCTCACATACCCCCGTAAGTAACCAACGCGGCGCGATCCGCTACCGAATCTCGCGCAGTTGCTTTACTCACGAGAATATACGGGATTACGGAGAAAGACGTTAACCACTATGCTGCCAGGTTGTTTTCACAAAGTCTTCAAAGTCGAGAGGATCGTCTTCATTACACAAAGTTTTATCCCATATGGCTCGGTCTCTTTCCGCAGAGCGACCTGCCAAAAGCGTCTCACAAACCACGAACTCCGTAGCTCCAGCGACGACCCCATTGATCTCCGATAAAAATGCACTCGTGAATCGAAAGACGTAGCCCGGAATCAAACCCACAACCTTCGGAGCGCGAGAATCACACCCGTTTAGCAGTTACATCTGTATGTCAGTCACACCTGATTAGCGTCACTATTTGGATTTTCGAATAGATTGTCCCTGACGCGTGTGTTTCCTGTCCGTGCTTTATGTTCTTAAAGTCCTATTTCCCGTATTTGTTCATTGCGGGCGCACGTGCGTGTACGCGTGTGTGTATTGTGTGTGTGTGTGTGTGTGTGTGTGTGTATATATATATATATATATATATATATATATATATGTGTGTGTGTGTGTGTGTGTGTGTGACGTCTTTGGTCGGTTAATCTTCCAGGTTACACTGTAGCCTCATTCTGCAACGCATGAATCACGTGGCTGATCAGAAGCCACGAGGTACCAACTATGGCCTAATCCAACACTGATGTTCACGGCACTCGGCACATGCCCGTACGTCCTCTGTCCTCCTCAGAAGGTGTCCATGAGTATGCATACGTATAGTTCCAGTAGGCAGGCACGCCTCTGCTCCGTCCTTTACAACGAACCTTTCTGCTAGTGCAAATTCGGACTTCTTCGGTAGTGATACATGGAGCTGTAATGATATAGTAATCAGTGTAGCTTACAATTTCTGCGGTCTGTATTAAGTCTTCAATTATGAAATTAATGTTTTTCCCACCTGAGGGGTCAGTTTGTCCACACTGTGGAACGTTTGTTCGACCCACGTTACGGCTCAGCGGTTCTAAGAACAGAAATACCAGCCTGTACATTACGTTTCAGGAGCCACGGTGACTCAGTAGCCAGCACACTTGAGATCTGGCTCAGTGGTTATGCGTTCGAATCCCCAACGAGGTGAGGGTTTATATTTTTTAATTGACCTAGATCGCAGGTTAACCCAACCCAAAATGGGTACCATGGAAACAAATGGTTTAGCCATGTCGTTAGAATGCAACACCATCAACTAACAGCACTGGCGCTAGACCAAAGAAGATCTGCTACGAAAGCAAGAGTACACCCTCAGAAGAAAATGTATTAACGACATCAAAGACATCCCACAATCACACGGACCGATATTATCCAGCACCACCAACCGGGCGTTGGAACGTCAACAACTCCTCTATACGACGCTTGGACGGCAAAAGTGGAAGTTAATGATGTTGGGAACGATGATGTTGGTGATGATGGTTATGATAATGAATGATGTGGAGTAATGGGGTTGACGACAATACCGCTACATACCGTTGCCTATTATATTTAGAGTCTAAATCTCGACACTCTAATTCATTATTTGTCTTGGTATTACCTTTTATTTGCATTTTTGAATGCCTATGTGTGGACGGTTTGAGGCCAATGCTTCGAGCAGCTTGTCAATGTTTACAAAAACTGTTGTCAGCCCGGCTGTCAAGTTCCAGGCGATGTTTAGAGGGGGCTAACGGTTCCTGGGATGGGATATGGGGGTGGGGTGGTGGTGAGAGAACGACTGAACACCGATAGACGGAATTGGGTCGGGTGGGGTGGGGTGGAGGGGTGGTGATTAATGACTACATGAAATGACTGACAGGGTTGGTAGTCTAGCAAGGGGGCAGGCAGTCAGGCGGAAGATTAGACAACGGGGAGGCAGGCAGATGGACAGGCGTGCAGACCGACCGACCGACGGACCGACGGATGGACGGACCGACCGACCGACAGACCGACGGAAGGACCGACCGACCGACAGAACGACCGAGCGATCGACCGACCGACCGACTGGCCGGCCGGCCGGCTGGGCCAGACAGACAGACAGACAGACAGAGAGACAGACAGGACAGACAGACAGACAGACAGACAGGCAGGCAGACAGGCAGGCAGGCAGGCAGGTAGGTAGGTAGGTAGTAGGTAGGTAGGTAGGTAGGTAGGTAGATAGATAGATAGATAGATAGATAGATAGATAGATAGATAGATAGATAGATAGATAGATAGATAGATAGATAGATAGATAGATAGATAGATTAGATAGATAGATAGATAGCGACGTCTTTTCGTTTTTTTTTAAAGATTTCAAACAGAAAAATGCGGCAGAGCTTGTCGTAGAGATAATGCAACAAGTTTTCCAGCTAGCTATCAATGAAAGCAGTAAACATGCGAGTGCCAGCTACGATACGGAGGCCCCTTTGATGTGTCAAGTTAACAAATAAAATCACGAATCACGGCTGCAATACATAATTAACGATTCCTACAAATAAAACAAATGGTAGTAACCATGACAACAGCCAATAGCGGAGTTTTGTTTTAATTGCATGTCTTTTGTAGGACGTTGCAATTTTACGTTCTGTAGTTTGCCATTGCACTCTGAACGAGAAGTCAACGCTGCAGTTCAAACTGAGGCGTGAAGGAAACGATCCCGCTACCCCGCTACCCCTTTATCAGTGTGTCGCAGGTTGGAGAGCCTTAGCTCTCTTATCCATTCCGCAACGCGGAAGTCAATGGTGGACTGGGTATACATGCATTGGTTGTCTGGAGATGAAGTTACTAGAAGTCAGCACGGCCGAATGGACAAGAGCGCCGGTTCTTAAACATCCTGTGTGTTGGTGCTGAGGTAGCGGGTTCAACCCCCTACACCGGTCAGTTGGATTGAAATGTTGACTTCTTGTCCTTGACTTGGGGATGTAAATTACAAGTACCTCTGTAGTAGGAATGGATTCACCTGATGGTGAGGGACACTGGTAATAGGGAAAGCTAATCCAAAGGCAAAATGCATTCCAGTCTAGTGTACCTAGAAGTAGCATCTTTGGACAACGCTTTAGTTCAAAGCTAGCGTGCGCACAAAACAAAACAAAAAAATACTTAAAGGGCGTTAACATGTTAAACTTATTGTCTACAGGGGTCTACTTCATCAGGGGCCTACAAGGCCCACTTGCCTTCGGACAAGATGACCACCTTGACCATTCCACCATCACAATCCAAATAACGTCAATCAGCGTCGTTTCAGAAGCCATTAATATCACGATCAACTAAGTAACGACATGCATGAGACGTCCTGGTATTGACCTAGTGGCTAGTCCACTCGACTGTCGGCCCGATGATCCTGGACTAAAATCACCAACAAGACGGGATTTGCTTCAGCGTCTGTCCAGCCTCAGAAAATGAGTTAATTCATATTTTCTGAGAGCTGAGTCCGAGTGATACTGACAGAAAACATATATCGAGTATCGCTTGCTCGAAACATATGGCCTTCGGAAAACAATTCTAAATATGTCTGTGTGAGATGGACATGGGGGGTACTTTACTGTGATCACTTGAAGAATCTGGGTCGATTCTAGAACCGTATCGGTTGGAAACAATTCTACTACTACTGAGAATTATACCCGGGATCTCATCGTCGCAAGCCAAGATAATAACCCCCCTTGCCACCCTTACATCGGTGTGGCATTTGAAGATGATGATTATAAAATATCCGTACTGTTGTCGCCATGGATCTCACCAAGCGTGCACGAGCAACACGTGAGGCATTTCAGCCCAGTTGCTAGTTCTCTTAGTTAGTTGCATGTCATTTACAGGACGTCGCAGTCAACATCATAATTTGTATAATGCATGTGATTGACTATGCAAGTTTACGTTCAGTAGTTTGCCTTTGATTTCTGAACTCCCGACGCTCATACCATTGTTAAAAATCAACACAAGATGGTCTGCTTCGAAATCGCCTGCAGATGGTTTCGAACGCAGTATGCGGGATTGCTAGTCGCGTACTCTACCCTGTCGCCACAGACGCAGGCTGATATATTCCTGTCTCGCCAATAACCGTGGCAATAGATAAAGCACCAATATTCACACAGTGAGGTGCACTTGGTATACAGTACCAATATTCACACAATGAGGTGCACTGGGTATACAGTACCGATGTTCACACATTGAGGTGCACTGGGTATATAGTACCGATATTCACACATTGATGTGCACTGGGTATATAGTACCGATATTCACACATTGATGTGCACTGGGTATATAGTACCGATCTTCACACAATGATGTGCACTGGGTATATAGTACCGATATTCACACATTGATGTGCACTGGGTATATAGTACCGATATTCACACATTGATGTGCACTGGGTATATAGTACCGATCTTCACACAATGAGGTGCACTGGGTATATAGTACCGATATTCACACAATGAGGTGCACTGGGTATATAGTACCGATATTCACACATTGATGTGCACTGGGTATATAGTACCGATATTCACACATTGATGTGCACTGGGTATATAGTACCGATCTTCACACAATGAGGTGCACTGGGTATATAGTACCGATCTTCACACAATGCGGTGCACTGGGTATATAGTACCGATATTCACACATTGATGTGCACTGGGTATATAGTACCGATATTCACACATTGATGTGCACTGGGTATATAGTACCGATATTCACACAATGAGGTGCACTGGGTATATAGTACCGATCTTCACACAATGCGGTGCACTGGGTATATAGTACCGATATTCACACATTGATGTGCACTGGGTATATAGTACCGATATTCACACAGTGAGGTGCACTGGGTATACAGTACCGATGTTCACACATTGAGGTGCACTGGGTATATAGTACCGATGTTCACACAATGAGGTGCACTGGGTATATAGTACCGATGTTCACACAATGAGGTGCACTGGGTATATAGTACCGATGTTCACACAATGAGGTGCACTGGGTATATAGTACAGATGTTCACACAATGAGGTGCACTCGGGCTATAGTAAGTAAGCAAACGACTCTGTTACACGACTTAAGGCGGGTGAGCATGTTGTGCTGCACCCATATGTTACAGACCAGTCAGCGCTCAGAGGGTGCGATTGTCAGATCACGCCGGCCGCCTCTACCTCCCAAGATATTTCCTGGTGCCTATGTCAAGCTGGCTTAACCTGGAAGCCCAGGATTCGAACCCGTGACCTCTGGGTCGCTAGGCAAGCGCCTAGCCACAACGCTAACAACCCCCCTCCCCCCCCCCTTTCCCCCAAGAAGTCTCCCTTGAAGCGTACTGGATACAGTAAAAACAAAACCAACAAAAACACAACCCTTTCACGTGCCTGTATTAGTTACAGGTCTCTTGTTGCTTAATGCTGCATGTCCTTTCCAGGACGTTGCATTCAACCCCAGGCTGTTTCTCTAGACAATTTTACATTCAGTAGCTTGCCATTTCTTTCTGAAAGAGAAGTCAACGTTTAAGGTCAACTTAATGCCGGTGTATGTGTTCTGTGGCGAAGGGGTTACGAATGCAGTTCCTAATCCCAAATACCACGTTCGAAACACAGCTGCGGGCGAGTTGGAAGCTACGTCCTGTAATGGATATGCATCTAACTATGAAGTTGCTAGTGCCATATTATTATAGACCAATAGACTCTCAGTGGCTGTTGTCGTCTAGATAATGGCTGTCAGTTTTACTTCCCAGTCAATTTTATGGTAGCCACTTCTTTTTAATCCGCGTCGACATGGAGCTCAAGTCAATGAGAAAAAGGCCCGCCTCGAAGTGGACTTGAACACATTACCTCCGTAAGAGCAGCTACCCGCTGCGCGACCGTTGCGTCCAGATATACTTTGGACTTATCACGAAGGCGGTGTTCTATAACCCAAGGTGTGTTAGGCCTACGTTCATGTTACCATGAGTACAACGTGTATTACCCGGGGTGTGTTACTGTACTGTGGCAGAGTCGAACTGTGTGAGAGGTGCGCTCAAATTTACCATGAAACAAAAACAAAAAGGAAATTTAAAACAAAAACAGATATACTGACGCAATGTAGGCGCCATAATACCAGTCTACGTCACCAGGTCGCGTGACATTCCAACCAATGATATATGCAAAACAAACAGACCTACTTATTTCCCAACAAGTCTAGTCTTGCAGGGGTTATAGGGCTGTCAGAACCAGCAAGGAGGTGGTGGGAGGGGTACAATTCAATCTGGCTGTAAGAGAAGTTCCACTTTTCTAATGATGCCTTACATCCTCACATTAAGAACTGTATATGTTAAAACAGACCCAGCCGAAGTATAGGAGTACGAAGTTATTTTGGTTTCAGATACCCCACAGACAATATGAAACCTTTGGCCTCTTTTCTAATATAACATGGCCGTTTAGATTTTCTTCTGTTCAATTTCTTTACAAGTTAAAGATAATTTGTAGATAATGACTTGTATACACAATGACATTGTAAATTTGAATGTTTAACAATGATTTTGATTCTAATGAAGCTGGTGTTTATAGTTTATGGTCTGAGATATGTGTGGGATAATTTATGTTGTTTGCGTGAACAGAATGCGCAACCGACAGACGGGAAAATGGAGTCCGTAACGGAATTTTTCTGTTAACTGTATATTTTGTCAGCTGGCTAAGACCACGTTATGAAAGTTTATTTGCTTAAAAATTAAATATAAATTTGTAATAAGTTCATAATTTGGAAGATTCTTAAGATCAGCTTAAGAGATCCTGGAAGCTTGTTAAGTCAATGGATTGAGACAGTAAGAGTTATATAGGAAACACTTAAACATTGTGTACCCACCAAAGTTAAGCAAGAATACAATACAAACAAAACTACATAATTCTAATAGACTTACCAATAAAAAACACAGTAAAACGAAGTTAAACAACAAATATCCACTTGAGAAAGAACACCAGAAGGTACACAGCCAAGTTAAGTGATCCGTCTGCCGTTGGCTTGCCCGAGCGGACCTTCGCAGAATAGCTCGGAATAAACCAGGGCTGGTTATTGGTTGAACAGAGTTCGCGTTACGTTACCTCCCTTCCGCTTTTGCAGACTAGTCGCGCACAGGGGCAGACGGCAAGACAGCAGCGGTTATTCCCCTGTAGGAACACTCGTAGTAAATATATAAAAGTGGAGCTTATTGTCTTACGAGTGGAAACATCTACATATACATATTAAATAAATGCAATAAGACAAACCAACTCATTAAACAAATGGCACCAATACTAAAGAACAGGACGTATTAATTGTTACTAAGAAAGCACCCTACAACACAATCTTCCTACCAACTCTATGTTACCAATGCCAAACCTGGACAATGACAGAAAAGGAGAACAAAAAAAAAAAAAAAAGCCAACAACAGAATTTGGATTACTGAGAAGAATACTCATGCATCAAGGATAGAGAAAATCAGAAATGAAGAAGTCATGAATCAAGTGGGGTTTATAGCAGCGCTAGATTTTATTAGACGGCAGCAAGTCAAATGGTTTGGCCATGCAACTAGGTTGCCAATAACAGTATACCACAACAAGCATGATGTACAGACCAAATTGTAGCAGAAGAAGAGGCGCACCACGTAAACGATGGACAGAGAGAATAACAGAGTCCATGGGAATCTCGATACATGAATCCCATAAACGGGCACTCTCTCGCTATTTATACTGCACCTCGACACCTCAAGGTACAAGAGGAACACGATGAGATGAGATGAGTCTTCATGTAAACTCAGCATCGTGTGCGGTACAGGCGTTCATGTCTTTCAATAGATCTCGTCGCTGGTGCTCTTTAACAACCCCGCTGATGATATTCCTCCATGGCACCGTCTCAATTCATCCAGCATCATTTCTCTGGGTCTTCTTCTGCTTTTCTTCTCCCACTGAGTCATCACGATGCTCTCCAATAGCCCGTCTTCTAATTTTATTACCGAAGAATGTTATTTGTCTCTTTGTATAGCTGTATATGTTGTTCTAGTTTCATAAGCCTCTTCCACGCAACCATTGTTAGCATTAGCTACTTCTGCAATCCAAGATATTCGCAACATTCTTCTCAAGAACCACATCGCCGTTGCTTCCTCATTTGATCAGTTCCGTTCCATGATTAACCTCTATACAGCAAAACAGGTTCGGTATAAGATTCCATACATACTGAAACAAGTTAAAAGAAAAAGAGTTAAGGCCCATTTCTCACCCATTGAAGCGTATTGGGGTTTATGGTCTGCTTCTTCTTTCATTATTTATCACACATCTAGGCATAATCCCTGAACCAACTGCACTCCAAGCCACCCAATCCTTAACTAGTCCATGCAGCTCCGTTGGCCGTGCCCATTTTGTTCATGGATGGCTCTGCTTCTCTTTTCCGTGTGTTTTTAGATCGCCGTCTATTCTTTTTGCTCTATGGATTCTATGCAACGGCTGTTATAGTTACACTATTCTCAGGTTGTCTCAGTGCATGCCAAATAGATCGCCAAGGCGTGATGGTGCTGGCCTCATATTTATATGGAAGATCGGCATTCAATGAATGTTGTGGCCAATATCACCTTTTCTTCCCGGAACATTTCATGGCATTCATTTTAGGCACACACACAAAAAAACAACTTAGAAGTAGTTTACAGTGATAAATTTATGGTGTTCGTCTGCTTTATGAAGCTTTGTGAAGCAGACGAAGACCGTAGACTGATGACAGTAAACAGTGAACAACTAGGGTTAGAACTGAATTGTAAGAAGACACAGATTATGGTCGTCACTAGGAAGGAAGAAATACCACAATGTAATATACAAGTAAATGGGAATATTCTTCAACAAGTGAATCGGTACAACTATCTCGGAACAGTCATAACATCTGATGGGAGATGCCTTGAAGAGATTAGAACAAGAATTGCCATGGCGAAGGTAGCCTTTTGCAAGATGAAAAACATACTGACCAATAAAAAGATGTCAATTGAAACGAGAAAAAGAGTGTTGAAGTGCTACATAGAACTTGTACTTTTATATGGATGTGAGGCGTGGACAATGAGCAGACAAGCTGAAAAACATCTGATGGCTGTGGAAATGTGCTTTCTGAGGAAAATGCAAAGAATACCATGGACAGATAGAAAAACCAACGAACAAGTCCTTCAAGAAACAAATGAAGATCGTAAACTGATTAGAGACATTAGACGTAGACAGTCAAAATTCTTTGGGCATGTTATGAGAAGAAATGAATTGGAGAACTTGGTGACAACTGGCAAGATCGAAGGGAACAGACCGAGGAGAAGACCAAGAAATAAATACTTGGATGGCTTGGCCACATGGCATGGTCGAGACAGAAACACAGAGCTGATCTACGACTCTGGTGATCGAGTGAGATGGCAGAACATAACCGCCCACGATTATCGGCATGGCACATAATGGATGGATGGATGACAGTAAAGATTTTTGGGCATGTTTTGCGGTGGAATAAACTTGAAAGTTTACCGACAACGTGTCGAACTTGACGGGGCAAACCAAGACGAAAACATGGAGATACTTCCTACTACTAAGGCAGTATCCGACATATGTCTACCTTGTTCACCTGTACGCAGAGGCCTTTGACTATCAGCGCTGTGTCATGTCTCCAGAGAGGCGTGGCTGAGAGGGAACCCTGTCTGCCCCAGACCCAGAAGTTACAAAGGGAGCCTTATACACGCCCATGGATATATGTTGCTAGACTCACAATTTGCATAGACCCAACAACTACTAGGTTGGTGATGTGGTCAGTGTCGCACAGGCCGCCTTTTCTTCCCAAGACATTTCCTGGTACTAATTTTAAGGCTGTGTCAACCTGGAATCCCTGATGTCGATTTTTAAAACCCTCCCGATGCAGATTCGTAACATTTGATGTTACCGGGACGAACGGGACGCATAGGTGTTTCCAAGGCACCAGGGCCAGATTCTATACTGGCCAAGACCTACTAACACGTCCTAGCCGTGCGTCCTGGGCAATAGGTCCCTTCTGGGTCCTGGCTAACGTCGTAGGATCGCTGATTCTTCCGAAGTCGGAGAGTATCTGCCTGCACGGCGAGGAACCACGAGTCTGCACACCAATAAGCCAGACATGGAACAACAGATACTCACGCAAACCCCAGGTCCGGTATGACATCACACTGATGTTGGACAACAGGATGTCTTCATCCGACATACAGGACTTCACGCTGGAGATCACAGCCAGCGAACGCAAGAAGCAAGCACCGGAACGAATTCCAGTACAGAGACTTTTCTCGAGGCCTGGTACCCGGTTGTGCATGTGACAAAATACACAGAAGCTGGAAATCGCAAAGAGTAGGCTGCATGGTTACTGCGGTGGCAAACTGTTAGAAAAGAAAACATAAACATGGGTAGATAGAGCCGACCACCTAGGGTGGAATTACTTAGGAGAAGTCCATCTCTCACATATGCATGCTAAAGTCGGACATCCTGGCCTTTTAGATGCATAGCTAGGTGTGGCGCACTGTTTTTGTAAGAGATGCTGCTTTTCGTAAGAGGGGGCCGCTGTTCGTAAGAGGGACCGCTGTTCGTAAGAGGGGCTGCTGTTCGTAAGAGTGGTCGCTGTTCGTAAGAGGGGGCGCTGTTCGTAAGAGGGGAAGCTGTTCGTAAGAGGGGACGCTGTTCGTAAGAGGGGACGCTGTTCGTAAGAGTGGACGCTGTTCGTAAGAACCGGCTGTGTGGCGAAGGGGTTGCGGACGCAATTTGTATTTCCGCATACCGCGTCAGAAACACAGTTGCGGACGATTTGGAAACATACCACATCGCTGAGACGGAGGCAAAACACATGCGCGCTAAGATATAAAATGATGTGCTCCAGTTGAAGCAAACCGCACATTAAATGCGGACACTGTGTACGGTAATCTCTCTGTGCTGATGGCGTGTTCTCATAAACATTGAAAGGGAATTACTGCACGCCAATGGCAACCAGCATATGACTGGATACATTAGACATGCAGTTTTCACCTAGAGGTGTGCGTGTGTGTTTATATGTGTCCGTGCGTGCGTCTGTCCATTCGTGTGTGCGTGCATCTGTGTATGTATGGTTGGATGGATGTGTGTGTGTGTGGAAAGGGGACGAGGCCGCCCGGGCAAGAATGAACATGTTTCCAAAACTTCACAGAAAAACCAAACATCATAAACGACGCTCAAGTTTCAACAAAACACAAGTGCGGCTTGGGGTTGTCCCGACTGATCGTGTCCGAACTTGTACCTCCCCAGCCTTCGACCTTCACGTGCACAAGATAATCTGGAATTGCTCTATATATTCTTCTATGTATTTACCCTAGTTGATAGCATATTGGCCAACCAACTGCGATACCTACTTATATGGGATTTTTTAATTTATTTATTTTTTATATATTTTTTTTAATCGAAGACGGTTTCTTGTGATTATAACTAAAACTTTACACGATTGTACTCAAGACAAGCTCATAAATGATCGATTTCTTCCAGATAACCTCGTTGGGTAGAGAAACTGATTGTTCGAGCCGCGAGCTCGCTAGTTACACATCGAAACCATCCTTGACCGTTGCTAATTTGACCACCTACAAACTCTATTCCCCACTCCAACATCCGTCATAGAGACGATTTATAATAGGATGTGTCCTCGTGCTCCAGGGTGTCATTTATTGGCGGCACTATAATCACTTGGTAGAACAATAAAAGCCAGAATACTTCTTCTTCGTTCCTCTTTCGAAAGAACTGCAACACAGCCATTTATGTCCCTTACAGTTCCTCGTGTCCAATTTCCGCATGCATTTGCGTAAAGTTTACTTTCTCTTGACAAATTCCCTATCAGGTAACGAGCTCTGTCTACCCGTGGATATAGTGCGTTCACAAATGTTTGCCCTCATTCACGTTCATTTTTTTTTTGTAAAAAAAAAGTATCTATTGCATCGTTATGAAATGTTTTCTGCCGTCTTATACTTACTCCCACCCAACGAATATGTCTTTGATAGGCCCAAAGGAAACTGAAATCAAGGAAAGCAGCGAAATTTATTTGATGTATTGAATTCATGCTAACAAACTTGTTTTACAGTAATTCACGGCAATTCGGGTAACGACGCAATGTGTAATATTAATTAAAGACAGAGAATTTACAGAGGCACGGGGTAAATAATGTAGAATCGAAATGGAAATGGGCAGGAAAGTGTAAGAAATATATTTCTTACCTTATTTTTCATGTCCCTCTGTATTCTTCAGGCTACTGGTTAACAATGTGTACAGCATGGAGTCCTGTTACTAGGATGTATTTAGCTTTCCAACATTTTTATAATAGCTCGTCTTATGTCCTGCTTGTTAAAGCTGTCTACATTTACCTTTCTACCTGCCGTTTGCTTATTGCGTGGTGGTTTCATTCCAGATTCTTGCATCCATCGACTAAATGGACCGTTTACTCAAACCCAATGCATACGCTGTTCTTTTCTCGGGATGTGTAATAGTATGAAAACGTTTCCTGTGATCAGCTTCTTGACGAAAATATGTGTATAACTTCATAGCGATGATTTGATATATACAACATTTCACATTCAATCCCTTTTAAAAAATATGCACACATTCAGATGTTAGCGATAAATGATAAGATATTATGAGGTAATAACATTTCATGAAAGCACCCACTATAGGTAGAATTATTGACACCACCTCTGAACCGCGTGACGTGCTTTTATCAGGAAATTCCCATGTATCACCCAAAATATTCATTATTGACCATTGATGTTTCCATATGAACATGTAATACACTTCATCTCTGATTCGTCAATTATTTACCGCATATAAACAAACATTGTGATCTGCTGTACAATCTCTAGAACCCAAAAATAAAAAAATTGTGTTGGGTATACATAATGATAAGGTTATATGCTAAATCTCATCATATTTCCTCAGCTGGTTACTGAATTATGGATTTGTATACAGGGGAAAACATCTGTGAAGGCACTGTAGTTTTTGTATCCTAAAATGTTGCTTTAGCAGCAACCTCACGGCCTACTCTGTGCGATTTCCAACTGCAGTGGGCTTGTTAGCGTGCAAATCCTGCACATGGAACCTCCTGATTTGTGCCCTTATCCTAGAAGGCTAGGCATTGTATCGCACTACCCAAGAGATCAGGGAGGCATGTGAAATCATTAGATTTCGGCGTTTCGGAGAAAAATGACCCAGCTCTGCGCTGGAATCGAACCCAGTACCTCCTGAAACTGAACTGTATATATATTTATATATGGAACTGGAATATTTAGCTAATCAGTGAGGTTAACATGGGTGAATGGATAAGGGTGCTCGCTCTTAAACTTCCGGTGTGATGATGTCGAGGTGGCGGGTTCAATCCCTACACGGGTCAGGTGGACTAAAATGTTGACTTTTCATCCTAGACTTGGAGACGTAAATTGCAAGTACCTCAGAAGTTGGCGTGGGTTCGCCTGTAGGCGAGGGACACTGGTAATACGGAAAGGTAATCCGCAAGCAAAAATCAGTCCAGTGCACTATCCACTAGTGGCAAACTACTAGATGTATTAGGACGTGTATGGACTATGAGTTTAAAGCGAGCGAACGCAAAACAAAATAACAAATCAGCTGGAAAGTACATATCCTTATTTAAATATACAAGTTAAATCAATCAGTGAAGACTCGCTTTGGTTGTACACTCCAAGAGGGACTGAGTTCACCCATTTCTTGATGCTATGATCCCAGTTGTATCGCTACCTACATCTTGCTAGCCTGCGTTCACATCTTCACACCACAATGGTTATTACAAGAGTGCAATAGCTTTTAATGTGGCCGAAATATTGCATTTTGTCGCTTTGTCAATGTGAATATAAACTTTACAGAATTACATTAAACATTCATTATACAGACAGGAGAAAGAACAGATCTATTTAACAAGAAATCAATACTGAAGAAGATCTGTTAAGACCAACAGTGGTAGCAGTGTGGCCGAAAGGTTAATAGCGTTCGTTCGTAAACATCCTGTGCGCTGATGGTGGGGTAGTGAGTTCTTTCATTATACCTGTCAGTTGAACTTAAATTTTGACTTCTTGTACTTGACGTAAATGTTGGACTTCTCGTCCTTGACTTGGGGACGTAAAATAAAGTACCCCAGAAGTCGGAGTGGGTTCACCTGTTAGCGAGGGACACTGGTAATAGGAAAAGCTAGATGAAGCTAAAATATCATTCCAGTGTTGGCTACGATCGAATTCAAAGCGAGCGAACGAAAAGAATAATATAAGTAATGAGAACAATGAAATATTGTGGACATGTAATACGACGTAAAATTATTGAAAAGATCATTCCAGTTAAAGTGTAAGGAGAGGACGAAGAGGAGGAAGACTAGAACGTAGATGAATTAAAGATATGATAGATAACCATGACATGACAGTCATAAAGGCAGGATTCCTGGATTATAATAGAGATGTATTTCTAGAGAATGCTTTAGAGAAGTTCCGCATAATCAACGTCGCCAGAAGGATGATCATCTCCTCAATCCACATGTGATGTCCCAATAGTAGGCGCTTGGTGGGACATGTGATATCCCAATTGCATGATCTTGGCAGGATATGCGATGTCCCAATTGTAGGCGCTTAGTAGATATAATATTTGAGTCCCATTTACAGTCGCCTGGTAGAATATTTGATGTCCCAATTGTAAGCGCTTGTTAGGATAGAATATTTGATGTTCCAGTTATAGGCGCTTAGTGGGATAGAGTATTTGATGTACCATTGATAGGTCCTTGGTGGGATATTTAATTGGCTGGGAATTTCCGATTTCGGGAAACACCACATACAGCCCTTCGAGACAGCAATCACTGGTAACGGCCAATCCTCATTAGTCACTTCTTTCGACACGTTTGGTAGGTTATAGCGTAACCATTCTTTGTCTCTCTCTCTCTCTCTCTCTCTCTCTCTCTCTCTCTCTCTCTCTCTCTCTCTCTCTCTCTCTCTCTCTCTCTCTCTCTCTCTCTCTCTCTCTCTCTCTCTCTCTCTCTCTCTGGTGGACCCGTTCACCTGCGAGCGGGTTCACGGTACAACATTCACACATCTAAAGGTAGCGCCAAAAAACTGAACAAGAATTTGGAGGGCAAGCTAAGTAATAAATAGGCTCTTGACAGATGCAAACCAAGTAGGTCAGTATCAATGGCATTCAGAGCCTCAGTATAAATGATGTAGTTATGTGTTCCACTGTGCTGCGACTAGACATAAATTGCATTCCAAACTTGAATAGTCTTGAATAGAGTGTTTCACTAACATAAGAGAAACACGTAGATACTTGATTAAACGAATCAAGTGATGGATATGAATCTGCAACCTTGACCAGAATTCAAGGCAAATCAGAACATTTAGTCAAATGAGGGAATCCAGACAGCTGCGATATGTATGTGGACCATAGAAGAATAGTCAACAAACACGGAACTGGTGTCGTTAACCGCTAAACTCTGTGGGGGTTTCTGAGGTGGAGATCCGCGCACTTATGGAATGAATGGTTCGATGTGCAGTGAGGATAATGTGAGGACTAACGAGCCAACATATCTTGCAGTATCTTGTAATTTACGGCAGTATGTCTCGATTCTCAGCACGGCTTCTTCTTGAACCAGAAACATAATTCTGTTGTTTCTGCCATGTCCAGTTATTCAATCCAAAACTGGTTTGAGGTTTCTGAATATGTCACTCCACTACAGATTACTGGCATGCTCAGAAACATATTCTGTGGATTATAATGTGATGTCTTCACCTTGACTCCAACATTTCCGGTGGTGGTTTGTGACCTACGCCTTTGACAACTTCCAGAATTCAGGTCACATAAGTGTCTTACTTTGCTTTTTGTCAGAATTGCTGGTGACCTATAAATAACATCTGGGATATTTTGTCGCCTTTTGATCATATAGCGCTACATCACCTCTTTATAGATCAATCAGCACTCGATGTGTGATGTGGTCATTATCACGAAATTCGCCTTTACCTCTCAAGACATTTCCTATTCCAGTTTCAGGTTGAGCCGACCTGCCAGGTCAGGTAAATTATAAATCATCCGCCTCGACGGGGATTCCAACCCATGACCATGGGGCAGGCAGGCAGGCAAGCGAGCTAACCACTGTGCCACTGTGGCTTGATGTGTCGTATAGAATGACAATACACGATGTGGATAGCTGTACAACGAGGTGGCGCCAAATGAAAACCTTAAATGTTGTATTTTGTGTGTGTGTTTTCCAAACAGGTGAAAGATGTCAAAAGAGTTAAGCAAGTAACATCACGATGCATAAGAACATGGTGTGTCATAAGGATAGTTTAAATATGGCCGCCCCATGGCTTCAAATAAAAACCTAAAATGTTGTATTTTGTGTCCACCGATCTGCCCACAGTTGGTATCCCCCCTAACAATTATTCCAGAGCGAACTCCATGGAAAGATGAACATAGACTATCATTACAAATCCAGACAAAAGTGAGAGGAATATTTGACAAGGAAGAAAAGAACAGTGTGTAGCGCAGAACAGCCACTCTCAGCTTCCTTGATGAAGAATACCCACAGGACCTCTGGATCGGAGTCTACACAGATGGGTCAGCACAAAATGCTGTTCGAAATGGAGGAGCTGGAGTGTACATAGAATACCAAAATAATACTAGGGACACAGCCAGAGTACCGACAGGAAAGTACTGCCATAACTACGATGCTGAAAAGATAGCAACAGAGAAATTACTAAATATCAGCAATGGTACACAACCTGTGGTGCTATTGAAAGATGCAAAATCAGTACTCGAGGCGCCCCTGTCTGAGAAATTGCCACTACTGAGGACACTACTTTCTGAACTTAGCAGTCAGCATAAGGTCACCATACAGTGGATACCATCTCACTGTGGAGTACCCTAAAACGACAGAGCTGATCAATTGGCTAAGGAAGGAGCCAAAGAAGAACAGCCTGATGTGCCCGTTACATACCACCAAAAGAAAAGAATGATCAAATCAGTCAGAAAGCCACCAAAACCTGCTCAAGATGACTACTACGTTATGGACAGACCAAAACAAGTCATTATTCTGCTCCTCAGAACAGGACACAGTAGATTACGCAACCACATGTATACAAAATTCAAGATTGGTGAATCAGCCATGTGCACATGTGGATTGTCGTCGCAGACAGCAGAGCACATACTCCAAGACTGCCCAAAATATAACATATCTAGGCAAACCTTCTGACCTAGAGAGACGACAGTGGAAGATAAACTCTATGGACCGCAGTGTGAACTAAAAAAAGACAGTTAAATCCATGCAAGAGACAACATTGCAGTTATAGACATATTTCAAGCGAACGAAAGAAGAGAAGAAGAAAAAGAAGAAGTATTGTGTGTGTATGTGTGTGTGTGTGTGTGTGTGTGTGTGTGTGTGTGTGTGTTCCAAACAGGTGAAGGATGTCAAGCGGGTTAAGCACGTAACATCACGGTGCAGACGAACATGATGCGTCATAGGGAGAGTTTAAATATGGCCGCCCCACTTTTGGCATGCACCAAAGAGGAGCAACTCTCTGTTATCCGTTTTTAATTTAATCAGTGAATGGTGAAATCTATAGAAATCCATCGGCGAATGAAGGCCCAGTGTGATGACGCATGCCTGTCAGTCCAGCAAGTGTATGAGTGGAGTAGAAAGTTTCGACCAACAATTAAATCCAAACGACGTGGAATTATGAGTAAAGATGTCCTTTTGCAACATGACAACGGTCAACCTCATACTGCCCGAGCAACAGTTGAAACCATCGAAGACCTCTACATTTAATACATACCACATTCCCCCGTACTCGCCAGACCTAGCCCCAAGTGATTTCCACCTGTTTGAACAACTAACCAACAACAAAAAGACATGTAAGGTTTTCATTTGAACCCCCCCCCCCCTCCTCGTATTTAGTTTAAATCTCCATGATTGAGGATAATATAACCACGCGCACTGAAGCACTTGACTTGGGGATGTAAATTACAAGTATCTCAGAAGTAACGGATAACAGAGAGATGCTTAGCAAGGTGGAGAAAGGAATGTTTCGTGTGGAATGGCTCTCGTCGCTTCAGAGGTCACAGATTGTGAGAATTGTATGGATATTTTGCCCTGGTCATGCGGAGGTACGGGGGAATGAACAGGCTGATAGGCTAGCAGGGAATGCACCTCTTGGTGGTAGAGTAAATACGGACAAGGGGGAGGTGGTGGTGCGCTTGTGGGACCTGGCGGAGAAGGCGGAGGAACAGATTGAGAACCCATATGTAGAAAGAATGAGATTGCGGGGGGAGCGGCAAGGGTTCTGGAAGAATCTCAAAACTGAGAGGGAAGACCAGAAGAACTTTTAATCAGATAGCGGTGGGAACGATTAGTAGTATGACTCTTCGCTGGCTGTTGAACGAGAGGACGGAGCACGTTGGGAATGTCCTGAGTGCAGTGATGTCGGTTCTTAACGCAACTCAACTCAACTGTAGCACTTAAACACGCACGCTCGCTTGTCTGCATGACTTCCGTCTTAACTGTTTTGTATTTACTGAGAATAATTGTAGCTTTCCGTTCTCGTTCGGCTACTTCATTTTTATTGAACCTCTTCTGTTTTATTATTCATTGTACCTTTTCTTTTTAATTCCCCCCCCCCACCCCCCTATCGTTCCCTCTTTGAAATCAAGCGTAGTCCATTTATGTGCTACTTCTTCTAGTGCACTGGGCTGATGTTTGTGTGTGGGTTAGATTTCCCTATTACCAGTGTCCCTCGTCATCAAACGAACCCATGCCGACTTCTGAGGTACTTGTAATTTACGTCCCCAAGTCAAAGATAAAAAGTCAACATTTTAGTCAAACTGACCGGAGTAGGGGTTGAACCCGCTACTTTGGCATCAGCACACCGGATGTTTAGAAACGAGCGCTCGTATCCATTTGGTCCTGCTGCCCATCTGAGGTAGTATATGAGTTTGTTTTTGTTGTTTCTTCACGGGATCTTAACAGATTTCATTTTAGTTTAATTTTGTATCACCATGTTCTGATTTTTTTTTATTTACGTGCCAAATGGTGCGCGGAGAAGTGATCGTTTGTGTGCCTGTTGCGCAGCTTTTGACATTCCAATTCTGTAATTTGTGTTTTGTCCCTTTGCCGACATCCGTATATCTTGTTCGTGGTATTTCTTAGCCCTGTAATTATCATATTTGATATTATACGTATTTGCATCCATAAAGTGCTAGGGTCTTATTTAAGATGTTTGAATATTCCAGTCATTGGCGGTAGACAAGGTGTTGTTCCTATTCTCTGACTGATATTAACATGTTCCCATCCTGTCTCTTCTTGTGATACACCGTTACATTGAAACACCTGATCGCATTCATTCTTCGTTTTTGACATAACTGTTACATTTAGACACAGTAGCCACAAGCAATAGTTACACGATTTATTGTCTGGCATATTTCGCTGCCTCTCGTCCTGGCATATTTCGCTGCCTCTCGTCAGGTGTATACTGCAGAATCATACATCATATGAAGTGAATAAAGCAATAATAGTTTACCTGAAGCACTTAAACAGTCACAGGTATTGCTCGAATGTAAAGTATTTGTTATCTCCAAGGTAATCTCAAATTTTACACGAACACTTTCTTTTTGCAAAATAACTGGCTGGAACCGCCTAATGTCTAAGGCCTCACTTTATTTGAGAAATCGTTTACTGTTCGCCACATACAGTATACGAAATGTTACTTTTATATATATGTTTTTTCGTAAAAGGTATAGGTGCCGGTCGTTCAGAAAACAATGGCAAACTACTGAACTGTAAAATTTGCCCAGGATTCACGAACAGCGAAAATGCTGGGGTTGACTGTTACGTCGTGTGAAGGACATGCAACTAAATTATTTCTTTAACGTTAAATCCATAGTTTATAAGTTGTTTAGAAATCGACGAGGAGGGCGATTTATAGCCTTTCGACCACACAGGGATTCCTGAAGACTGATAAACTCTCTTTTCCACCCACACGGGTATATGTTCGGCTACTGCATTTGCTAATTGTCTTGTCATTCATTCTGCGTAAGTTACTTGGCACTCTCACATTGGAATTGATACCTGCACATTGATTTGGTGTACGGAGACAGTGGCTCTTTTACAGATGGAACAAGTATCGGGGTGATTTTACATCTGATCATTGGTGGATCTTGTGGATTCCAGACAAAGTTACTTTCTGGTTATACTATTCTCATGCTTCTCAATGTATATCCTATCTAGCGTCAGCATCTTTTCTTCACTTGTTGGTTCGCTAGTATTTGTCTTGTTCTCTAAACAAACTCCAGATCGGTGATTCTGTCACGTCAGCTTATTACTTCTATTTTGCGCATGTACTCATTAGTGAATAATTGCAGTTTATTTATAATCGTGTTCGTTCTTCTCCATGTTTCTGATTCATACATTAGTAGTTATTTAACTGATATTTTCTTCTATAACATTACAATTGAATATTCTACGTTCGGTGCTAAGTTTAATTGACTTCCACAAAAGGCCTGGCTCTAAGATATCCTCGAGCCATCGGTATTCTTATTCTGCTACCTTTATCTACTTCCAGCCTCTGTGTCTCCATTGCTACATAACCAGATGTATTATTCCGTCTCCTGAAATGAGGCTACACCAAGGGATATTAAAATGATTAAATGATAAATGGCTACATCGCGTTCCGAAGGAACAAGTGCATTATAATCCAAAGCACGGCAAACAAGACAGCCCTAAACTAGATTAATGCAGCCAACGACATGTATCTCTTCTTAAAATGTTTGCAATTAAAGGGTCTAAAGACGTGAGGATCGACTTCATTGCACTTAGTTTTATCCCATATGGCCCTGTCTTTTTCCCGCAAGGCGGCCTGCCAAAATTCTCACACAGAGTATGAACTCTCTAGCTCCAACAACGACCTTCGGGAGTCTCCGAGAAACTGCACTCGGGAACCAAACGACGAAGTCTGGAATCTAACCCACTAAAAACAAAACGGAGCTCAAGGCAGGCAGCTTAATAATTTCGCCATGGAGAGCCCTTATTTGTAATATACTAGATAAACCCGTCGAGACATCTTGATTCATGCGCCCGTCTATTCAGACAGGTGGTGCAGGTTCAATCCCCTGCAGTGTAGTGAAATACTGAAGAGTTAACGATTCTCAGATGGACGACTGTATATACCCGACTACCCAGGTAGGAGAAGGGTTAACAAAGGAGTGACCAGGCGCATGTGTTTCTAGGTCAAGACCCAGAATGAGGCCAACAGTACAGGTAAAATGTCGCGTGGAAAAATTGGTTTGCAACAAAGACAGACAGCATTATTGGATAGCATATTGCGGTCTGAATGTATGAAGAATGGAAACGGTTCAGAGCTGGAATTTTCCACTAAACAATGATAATGCAGTCTGGATGCGAGGGGTCCAGCAATGTCAAGGACTATGCGGCAGAAATGACCGATATAAAGAGGGTCAATTCTTTGTGTAAAGTTAGTGTGTGTTCCAAACTGACCTGAAGGAGATATGTTCTTGAGTGGGAATAGAAATACACGTCCCTAATGATGGAAAAGAGGGGATAATAGTGTGTTATTCGCTAAGTGTTATTTCGATTCCAGGAACATAGATGCCTAAATAAGGTATAAAGATATTAGATATAGTTTAGTATATGGAATATAGATGTGCGTGAAGTGCATTTAACATTACTTTCTATTAGTAGGAATAGTATAGACGATTAGGTGAATCTTCTATCCTATGTCAGAGTGGGTTTTTTCGGAAGCCTTTTTATTTCGGCTGGAGGAAAAGACACTCACATAGGAGGGAAGAGGAAGCAGACACAGATCTCATTATTAAATGTATATCACACAGGTTTCCATACCAGTGCGGGACTTATCAACTAGAGATTACACAGATGGCTGTGGTCAAGATCACCCAGTGTTGATAATCCACAAGAAAGCACTTTAAAGTAATAACGCACGACACTTGTGCATAAGAAAGGAAGGAAAAGAAGTGGCATCTTAATAAGTCAGGAGGACAGGGAACGGAAAATAGAGATCATACAAACTAAAGAAAAAGACTCAAATTACTCAGTATCGATAGAGTTGCAAGGTGCATACAAAGTGCCTATATCAATTAAGAACTATCCAGTGTAGAAACTTTTACAGGACAAAATAGAGAACAATAGAACTCGATGTGTTTTCCAGGATGGAATTAAGAACGCTATAAGATAATAAAGAACATTCTGTACGCTGACAGCATATGGTGATCGGGTTAAATACATTCATACAGTGGTGAACATTTTTTCATTACAAACAACGGATATATCTACCGACTCAAGCAGACGGAGCTGTCAGGGTGAGACCGTTCTGTAATCTATGTCATGTCCTGTACTCTAGCTGAGAGAAGAGACGAGAGAAACCACGGAGACTATCTATTACATCTTATCTGG
>JACEFZ010019853.1:0-7500 GCA_014155875.1 Cepaea nemoralis
GGTATTTTTGGGTTTTTAAAAATTTTCTGATTTCTGTAAAAACTAAAAAGAGTGTTTTGGTATACCAGAGTAACTCACCAGCAGCATAAAATATCGTTACAACGAGCAACATAATATCAGTGTTTCGCATCAGCGACTCTGTGAAAGAATTGATTTGTGGGCAACTGGCGAATAAGGTGACCCGAAGAGGAACGATGGAGATACTACCAACTTCACAGTAGGAAACACTATTTGCAGCTGAGTGCCTTAACACCTTCCCGGAGTCACAGCCATACTTTGCTTGACCTACCACAATCCCGTCTCATGACTAATGAGACCTTGCTCCGAGAACATCGTTTTTATATACTTCTCATCAGTTATTCTCATTTTACGTTCCACGTGGGAACGTATAATTTATATTTTCAATTATTAAACTTGTGATAAGAAGTGTTGTCTTTATTGCTAAACAAGCAACCCTAGTTATTATCTTCATATCCAACATTTAATTAGATCACATAATGGTTAGGAGGGGACGAAAGTTGGATGTTCATCTTTATCGACTTTATTGTGCTGCATAGCTCGTCAAGTCTTGAGGCTAAATTCCTTTCCTCAGGATCATAGTGCCGCTTCGCAATAAGTTTGCTGTCATCTCTGTGTGTATAGCTGTACAATTTTATCTGCAGTCCTGTGCCACTGTAAAATAGTAGACTTCTTTTTTTCTGGGAAAATTTATTATACTCCCTTTTTTCACGAGCCACTCGTCAGCTATTTCTTCAGTGTGGAGTCTTTCATAGCGGTTAGTCTCATTGACTTCTAATGTACTTGTGAGACTTATCTCAACTGTAGTTGACCACGCTACAGATTGGTGTCTCTTTCCGGGATCTTAATTTTAAAACAATCTTACACATTGGTAACAGTCCAAGAGCTAATACCATATACTAGTTTCTTGAGTGTTGTATAAGATCAACTTTCTTAGTCTCTTTAACTCTATAGGTCTTTTGGTGTTGGATAATCTGCTAGGAAGGGTTTTCTTAGTACGTCAGGTATCATATATTATTGGTCGGATACTACTCGGTTATACTCGTAATTTTTGCATATGCACCGAGACATATAGTGTTAAATTGATTGTTAATCAAAGTGGTGCTGACGAAAGGAAAGGTAAGTGTTTGTGTGTGTCTTAATTAAGTAAAGTTAACTAAGTTAAAGATTGGTTCACTGATATCAGAGATATTGATAGTGAGTAATTAAGTGAAAAATATCGATTGCTTAACATATATGTGCATAGTACAGAGGGATTAAGTTGATTGCTAGATAGTGTGCGAGTATTGTTACGTTTTCAAGTGTCAGGTATCTTACCAAAGTTCTCAAGTATCATGTCCTTCGACAAACAACCTACTACCGCGGAGTGGACTGAGACAGGGACATTGATGGGATATGAGGGTGTTAAATTGAGAAAGTATATTAGAAAGCGGAAAAAGAATGGAGGCAAGAGCAAAGAGATGATAGAATCCGGATGGCACAAATAGAATCCCAAAACAGATGAAACAGGCTAAACTGGAGAAGGAGCTGAAACTAATGGAACAGATGAGACAGCATGCGATATAATTAAGAAGAGTGGAATTGCAACACCCGAATGCTTCAAAATTTAGTAGTGCGAGTTCTCCCGTCTATAATATAGATACTCCTCCAGTATAGAGTGGTTCTCTTGGATCCATGCGTTTTTCACTGCTACAATTTGATGAAAAACAACGAGCAGATGGACAACTGGATTGAAAAATTAGTTTTCATGGCCAAAGCATATAGCTTGAATAAGGACACATGGAATTTAAAACTTTCACAAGGAATCCGCGGCGCAGCGTATGTTGTGTTTTCAAAACTATCTCCCAGATACGAATGGAACTTTGACTCTCTTAAAAGTGCTGTACTCAAGAGGTATGAGTTGACCTCATCTGCCTACCAAATGAAGTTCCAAAACGCCAAGCGTTTAAAGGGAGAATCGTAGCCTCTCGACTACATATTTATTTCACCAAGTGGGTCGGACTTAGTGAATACGAGGCGCCCTACGCAAGGCTGGAGGAGATGATTTTGGCAGTGCAGATTAGGGAGGCGATGCCAAAGCCTATGCAAAAGTTTGTGACAGTGAACGGCGGCACAAGATTAAATGATATAATTAACATTGCCGAACGTTACCTGACAGCAAATGGAGAGGCGGGCTCCACAGATTTGAACCATGTTCCGCAAGCTTAAAGGCCACCAGATCAGAATTTTAGCCAGAACTCTAATTTTAAGGACAGCAGAGGCCAAACTCCTAGACTATTTACTCATGGTAATAATAATAATAATAACAATAATAATAATAATAATAATAATAATAATAATAATAATAATAATAATAATAATAATAATAATAATAACAGACAGTTGTCTAATAATTCTCAAGTGCTAGCAACAGGCTGGAAAAGTCCATTTTGTACTTTTGTGCTGGACGAATGATCACAATACCAATGCCTGCAGAAACAAACCGCAACCTTTCCATGTGGCATGTTATACTAAGGTTGCTAAAGCTTACCAGATGCGGAGACAGGGAAACAGGCCTCCAGTAGTCGAGACAATTATGGCCAATGGAAGGCAAGTTGAATGCTTATATGATTCAGGACTTAATTATGATGGGATCATAGCTGCCCATTTGGTACGAACAGGGCACCTGACCAACCAAACCACTGAGGTTAAAAGAGCTACCATGAGCTCGGAATCAACGAGACTGACGATTGCAAAAGTGAAAGTTACTTCGAAGTTTGTCACAGGGACAATCTCATCAGCGGTGATGCCAGTCCACATGTATGACTTCTTGCTGGGAAGTAAATATACTTACTTAGGGGAACCTGAAGCACCTGCTATGCAGACTCTGAGACAGGCCACAGGATTGGGTTGGCCTCCTCTTATATAAATTCTGTACCTCAAAATTTTAGGACTGCACAATCCCAAGTTGATTCCACAACACCTTGTTACAGCACATTGCCAAGAGCACATAATCCTCCAAGGGGTGGTAATTTCTATGGGAGGAACAAGTTAATGTACCGGAGTGTGGAAACCAGAAATAACAACCACTGACAACTTAATGTTAATAAAACCTCGGACTTATCGGTTTATATTATGAGTTTACACGTGTAGAGTCAGGGAATAGAGTGAGGACCATCCAGATGGATGGAAGAACCCGGCAAAGACGAGGACAGCGAAGCGTGAGCTCTATCAAACACCCAAGGGGTGGTAATTTCTATGGGAGGAACAAGTTAATGTACCTGACTGTGGAAACCAGAAATAACAACTACTGACAACTTAATGTTCATAAGAGACAGGGTCGAGATAAGATAACAATAATCGAAGGGCCACTCTCAACCACAGACTGGGACTTGCTTCGACCAAGACACCGTTCCAGGAGGAAGGCTCAATGTAAAAGGCATCAGGCGAGAAGATCTCTCAGGAGATGTCTTCAGAACGAATCTGGTTGTTAATCATACATCTCTCAACAGAGGAAGAGGTTGTGGCTTCGCTACTCGGTGATCCCATAAACTAGCACGAAAGCTAACAAACGAGAGGGCTTAGCCAGATTGGATAAATCCGTGTCTCATACTTTGTTTTTCCAATTGGGGACATCTGTGGCGAAATCCTGGCCGCACCCTTCCCTTTTGCTTAGTACCCAGTATATTATAAAGATTCTTTAATATATGTTTACATTAAGGTTAAGATTACTTTTTATTTATAGTAATGGGGTAATTTAGTTTGGCTTACTTATCCTGGCCAACTACAAACCAACAGACAACTGTCCCGGAAATCGCAGACAACGGTCGGGGCCAACTGAGGTGTACGAAAGACAAACCTTTTACAGTAGATTACTGAAAATGTAGATTACTGAAACCAGTAATAGTTCTCATCAAATTTTATATTAAACAAGTGCCCCGACCGTAGTGAGAATCTGATTCTGGAACTAGAGTGTTGTGGTATACCAGAGCAACTCACCAGCAGCATCAACTATAGTTGCATACCAGCAACATACTATCAGTTATTCTCCTTTTACGTTCCATGTGTGAACGTATAATTTCTATTTTCAATTATTAAACTTGTGATAAGCGGTGTTGTCGCTTATTGCTAAATACGCAACCCTATTTTGTATCTTCATATCCAACATTTAATTAGATCACAAAAGGGTGAGAGTAGGAAGAAAGTTGAATCTTTATCTTTATCGACTTCTTGTGCTGCATAACTCAAGTCAAGTCTGGGAGATAAATTCTTTTCCATAGGGTAATCGTGTTGCTGCTAAATAAGTTTGCTGTCATCTTTGTGTGTATAGCTGTACAACTTTATCTGCAGTCCTGTGTCACTGTAAGAATAGTAGGCTTCTTTTTCTGGGACAATTTGTCATACTCCCTTTGTTTTTCACGAACCACTCGTCAGTGGGGAGTCTTTCCTAGCGCTTAGGCTCATTGTCTTCTACTGTACCTGTGAGACTTCTCTCAACAGTAGCTGACCACGCGACTATTATCACTGTCACTTGTCGTTCCATATGCCACTGCTATCCCATCTTCTAGCAGGGAATCATAAATCTGACTAAATGTTTGAGTTGGTGTTTGCCATGTAGCAGAAATGATTATATCAGCTTTCACACATAAAAAAGAATAATAGATGCCAAAAACGAATATATTAGAAAACAAAAAAAATAGCAACAAAACGCACCATGCTAGCGTAGTGTAAACACGTAATAAAAACGCGTCATTTGATAATCCAAATGATGCGATTTAAATTTAGCACAGAAACTTGACACGAACAATACTCTTTTGAAAACGACAACACGTCGTTCACAAATGATTGCCCTTATTCGCGATTTTTTTTTGTTTTAAATGAAAACTGTGAGATGCATCCTTAAGAAATTGTTCCTGCAGTTTTATATTTACCGCCACCCAAGGAATATGTCTCTAATAGGTCCAAAGGCAACTTGAATCATGGAAAGCGAAAACATTTCTTTGATCATCATAATCATCATCATCTTCCACTTCTGCCGTCAAGATCGTGGGGAGGAATAATTTGCGTTTCAGCGCCTGATGGGCAGCACTGAATAGTGTCATTCCGTGTGATTGTACAATCTCTTTGATGTCGTCAATCCATTTTTGTCTTGGGCGTCCTCTTCGTCTCGTCGCAGATGATCTTTGATGTAAGTCCAGTGATGGTAGTTGATGGGGTTGCATTCTAACGACATGGCAAAACCATTTGATCTTCTGTCTTTTAACATATGTGGCACAACGAGATGATCCCACTGTCTGTCTAATATTATAATTTCTTACTCGATCTCGGATTGTTAAGTTGGAAGCTCTCCTCAGGCATTTCATCTCACAGGTGTTGATTTTATGAAAGTATGATGTGGATAAAGACCAAGTTTGAGATTGGTAGCATAGAGTTGGTGTGAAAATGCTGTTTATTATCTGTCGTTTTGCGGACATATGTATATTTGGATGTTCCAGTAAGGGTGAAAGTTGATGTGTAAGTATTTGATGTTTTGAAGAAAAACTAGTGAAATCATGCTAACAAACTTGTTTGACGGTAATGCTCGTTCATTCGGGTGACGACACACTACGTATCCAGATTCGTATTGGAGTGGGTAAAAACAAAGTTTGCATATCCTTTACAGGACATCGCTGTCAACATCGGTAAATTCAGCTGATTGTTGATTTCTTGGCAAGATTACGCTCAGCAGTTTGCCATTGCTTTCTGAGCGACCGGCTCACATACACCGTAACTTACCGACCGTTACCAATTCTGGCCGTCGTCACGTTACTCATGAGAGTATACGGGATTACGGAGAAAGTCGCTAACACCTAGGCTCTGGGAAAGGCATTGGAGTTAGTGCAATGTGCAATATTAATAAAGACAGAGAATTTACAGAGGCACGTGGTAAGTAGTCTGGAATCGAAAAAGAAATGAACAGGAAAGTAAAAGGAATATATTTCTTACATTAGTTTTCATTTCCTTCTTGTTTCTTCACCTGCTTGTTAATACTGTGCACACAAGGAGTCATGTTACTAGGATAAATTTAGCTTTTTATATTGAGTTCGTGAAAACATCCAAACAGCTGTGCGTTAATGTGCATATGGAGTGACCAGAGATTATACGGCAATTCAGTCATTATGAGTCAATCATTAAGGATCTGTTCAGCTGTCTGTGTTGTTTGTTCACACGTGCACGCGGCTGATAGAACCGCTCTGAGTCTTCGTCAAAGTTCGTCTATTCTGCTGTTTACTGTTCAGAGATGTGCATGAATACCTGTTTTGCACAACGAATATAATTGTGAAATGTCTATGTAGTGGGTTTCCTCCTTAAAGGACAAGATGTTGGTCCTCTGTTCATTGAAGCTTATAGATTGATACGTATCTTCGTGTGCTGTCCATAATTTGACAATGGGTTTGATCTCACGTTACTTGTTATGCCACAATATGTCAGTTTCCACAGTAATATTGCTCTTCTGTTGGTATTCAATGCGTTAAATGGTGTTGTTGTTGTTGTTGTTGTTGTTGTTTGTTTGTTTTTTTTGGTGTGGTTTATTACAATCTTTTTAAACCAGTTTTTTGTCATTCTTATGGGATTGCGAAAGTGAAATTATGCTCTTTGGAATACAAACTGCTGTCATTGACAAATTGTAATGTTTGTGTCTATGCTGTAATATTTAGGGAGTGCAATTCTTCGGAATAGTTAAAGCAAAATATCCCAGTAGGTGTGAATGTGGAACAATGTCTTTAGTCTGCCCAGACCTTAATCTGGGCGATTCAAGGAGGTTCTCGGTTGTATAACATTCAAGCCATTCTTTCTTCAATAGTTATCTTCCTCTTTTAGCAACATGGTCCTCACATTTTTCCAGAGTAACTTGAATCAATATTTAATAGAGCGGACTGGGTTAGTATATTGACGTCAGACAATTTGAATGTAATATTCTGAAGTGCCGCCTCTCTTTAAATTTAGGCCACACAAGTTCTATTAAGCGTACATGAGTATGGTACAGCGGAAATCTCAAGCACCTATAGCCATGCACTTCTATCAACATGTCGATATGATATTTCTTGCTTTCTTAGCGTCTGATTTACAAGGGACAACAATCTGCCTTGAAATACGTCTCTGGAAATGGTATGTTTTTCCCTTCGAAGCCATATCTTTATTGCTTCCTGTGTGCTCGATGACGTAAGTATTTTGTCTTCTTAGGTAACAACATTGTGATATGATGCATTGTAAACTATTAGTGTCAGGGTTCTAATGACCTGATACGGAGGACAAATCCTAAAGACAGGACTTGGGAATATAAGACAGGACAGGAGAACAGCAGACAGGACAGCACGCCGTTGAACAGACAGGACTGCAGACCCTTGGACTGGACTACGTCAGACAACAGTTGTCATCAGACGGACTGACCCTTATTTCACGGACATGACACGGCTAATGCTGCGACGCAGTACTGACCAGGTGTGTTCTCATACAACACAA
>JACEFZ010019853.1:22500-25883 GCA_014155875.1 Cepaea nemoralis
TATGTGTGATGTATGTATGTGTGTATGTATGTATGTAGTGTATGTATGTATGTATGTATGTATGTATGTGTGTATGTATGTATGTATGTATGTGTGTATGTATGTATGTATGTTGTATGTATGTATGTATGTATGTGTGTATGTATGTATGTGTATGTAGTGTATGTGTGTATGTATGTATGTATGTATGTATGTATGTATGTATGTATGTATGGTATTTTTATGTATGGGGTGTTGTATTTTTATGAGTATGTGTTTTTATGGGTTGGGATGTGTGTTTTGTTGTATGGTTTATGGTATTTTTTATTGGTGTATGGGATGTATGTATGTTGTGTGTTGTATTTTTTGTATGTATGTATGTATGTATGTATGTATTTTATGTATGTATGTAAAGTATTTTATGTTGGGATGTGTGTATTTATGTATGTTGTATTTTATGTTGTTTGGGGATGTATGTATGTATGTTGTTGTATGTTGTATGTATGTTGTATGTGGTTTTTGGGATGTAAAGTATGTATGTTTTGATGTATGTAGTGTATGTATGTTTTTGTATGTTGTATTTTGTATGTATGTATGTATGTATTATGTAATAGGTTTTGTATGTATGTATGTATGTTTTTGTATGTTATGTTGGGATTTTTTTGTATGTATGTATGTATGTATGTATGTTTTGTATGTTTTTTATGTATGTGGTATTTTTATGTATGTAAAGTATTTTGGTTTTTGTTGTTTTTGTTGTTTTGTTGTATGTTTTTTATGTTGTATGTGTGTATGTTGTATGTATTTTAGTTGTATGTTTTTGTTTTGTAGTGTGTATGTTTTTGTATGTGGGGTATGTATGTATGTATGTTTTGTATGTAGTATTTTATGTTGTATGTGTGTTTTGTGTGTATGTATGTATGTAGTAGGGTTTTATGGGGTTTGTGTATGGTGATGTTGTTTTGTATGTTTTGTGGTATGTATGTTTTATTGTGTTGTATGTATGAAAGTTATGTATGTAGTATTTTATGTATGGGTGTGTTATTGTATGATTTGTTGTGTTTTATGTATGTTTGTGTGTATGTATGTATGGTTTTTGTATGTTGTGGTATTTTTATGGGATGTATGTATGTGTGTATGTATGTATTTTTATGTATGTAAAGTATGTATGTTTGTATGTATGTATGTTGTGTGTATGGGGTTTTATGTTTGTATGTATGTATGTTTTTTGTATGTATGTATGTATGTATTTTTTGTATGTGTGTATTTTATTTTGGTATGTATGGGGATTTTGGGAGGGGTTTTTATTTTGTATGTATTTTTATGGTGTATGTATGGATGTATGTATGGGATGTATGTATGTGTTTTTTGTAAATTTTGTATGTATGTATGTATGTATGTAGTTGTGTATGTATGTATGTAAGTTGTATGTGTTATGTGTGTTGTATGTATGTGTGTATTTTTTTGTATGTTTTTTATGTTTTGTATGTGTGTATGTTTTATGTATGTATGTATGTTGTATTTTTATTTTATGTATGTTTGGGTTTTTAAAGTATGTTGTATGGGGTTTTATTTGTATGGTGTTGGTGTATGTATTATGTAAAGTGTGTATGTTGGGATGTTGTATGTATTTTTTATTTATGTATGTCTGTGTGTATTTTGTGTATGTTTTATTTGTATGTGTGTTTATGGGGATGTATTTTTTTTGTATGTTGTATTTTTGTGTGGGATGGATGTTTTGTTGTATGTATGTATTTTATTTTAGTATGTATGTTGTATGTATGTATGGTGTATGTATGTGTGTATGTATTTTATGTTGTTTTATGTATTTGTTTTATGTATGTAGTATGGTTTTGTTTATGTATGTTGTATTTTATTTTGTATTTATGGTTTTTGTGTAGGGATGTATTTTTGTATGGTTTTGTATGTTGGTTTTGTTGTATGTTGTATGGTTTTATGTATGTATGTTATGTTGTATGTTTTATGTGTTTTATGTATGTATGTTGTATGTTGTAAAGTGTTATGTATGTAATTTTTAAAGTATGTTTGTTGTATGTATGTTTGTTGTGTATGTATGGTTTGGGGTGTATGTATTTATGTTGTATGTATGATGTATGTTTTTGTATGTATGTATGTATGTATGTATGTATGTATGTATTTTATGTGTGTATGTTTTGTATGATTTTTATGTTTTGTTGTATGGTGTAAAATTTTTGTTGTAATTTTATGGTTTTGTAAGGGAAGGGGGTTGGGGGGGGAAGGGATGTGTGTATTGTGTATGTTTAAAGTTGTATGTATGTATGGTGGTATGATGTTTTATGTTTGATTATGTATTTTATGTGTTTTTGTTTGTATGTTGTTTTTGTGTATGTAAGTATGTATGGGGATGTAAAGTTGTATGTTGGTTTTGTTTATGTATGGGATGTGTATGTAGTATGTATTTTTTGTTGAAGTATGTTTTTGTATGTATGTATGTTTTTTATTTTTTATGTGTGTATTATGGGATGTTTGTTTGTTTTGTATGGTTTTATGTATGTATGTATGTATTTTATTTTGTGTATTTTTATGGGATTTTTTTATTATGTATTTTTGTATGTATGTATGTATGATTTTGGGATGTATGTATGGGATGTTGTTGTATGGTATGTATGTATGTATGTTGTTGTATGTAAAGTATAGTTTTTGGGATGTATGGTATGTAGTATGTTTTTATGGTTTTGGTATGTATGTTGGGGGGTTTTTAAGGGGATGTATGTGGGGGTTTTTGTTTTTGTATGTATTATGTTATGTATGGAGTATTTTTTATGTAGTATTTTGAGTATGTGGTTTTTGTATTTTATGATGTATTTATGTATTTTTATGTATGTGTGTATGTATTTTTATGTTTTTGGTTATGTATGTATGGGATGGTTATGTTTTGATGTATGTATGTATGTTGTATGTATGTATGTTTTGTAAGTATGTAATGGGATGTATTTTTATTTTAAAGTGTTTTAGTGTGTATGTCTGTATTTGGGTTTATTTTATGTTTTTGTGTGTATTTTTATTTTTATTTATTTTGTTTATTTTATTTTTGGATGTTGTATTTGTAGTATGGATGTTTGTATTGGGATGTTGTATGTATTTTAGTGTGGGAAAGTATGTATGTTTTTTGTATGGGTGGTATGTTTTGTTTTTGTATGTTATGTAGTATTTTATTTTTTATGTATGTATGTTTGGGATGGTGAGTTGTATGATGTTTTGTATGTTTTGTATTTTATGTATGTATGTATTTTTGTAAAGTATTTATGTATGTTGTTTTTGTATGTATGTTGTATGTATGTATGTATGGGTTTTTTGTATGGTTTTGTATGTGGGGGTATGTTTTGATTGTGTTTATGTGTGTATGTGTGGGGTGTGTATGT
>JACEFZ010019854.1:0-48578 GCA_014155875.1 Cepaea nemoralis
AAAAACCAAAAAAAAAACCAAAAATTTTTGTTTCATTTGTATTTCCAATATAATGTAAAAAAGTATAGCAAAATTAGCAGACTATGTACAAATTTCCAAAAATTTATGACACTTGTAAAATCTTTTTCAATCTATAAAATATAATATACAAATTGTGTACATATTTATTTTGATTAGTGTAATCTTAGAATCATATCTTGATTAATGTATTCATATTATCGACTTTTTCTCGTTAATATGAAGAAACGTCAAGCAATGACGCTAAGAAATTAAATAAGTATTGTAATGTATGGAATTTCTTAAATGTCAAAAATTACTTCCCTTGCATTTGTGAATTACATCAAGGGCCATAATTTAAAATATATTCATTAATGTATATTGTATAAATAGACATTTTGTTGCTCAAATGATTGGCACAGCAGGTAGGCGTCCACCAAGCATGTCATAGTGCTGCCAACATTGCAAACCAACATAAGAGCTCCTGACCAAATGAGTGCAGAGTTTAAGTGTTTAATACGACTAATACAAAGCCGTATTCAGTCTGGCCTAGATGGTTGTTGCAAAACAATCATATTATTACGTTTTTTTCAAAATGGCTGCGAGGTAGATGCGTGAAGCTGGAACTACTGATCTGACTGGGTATTATTGCAATGAAGGTAACCAGGCATCAGGGGGATGAAACCTGAATTGTGTTAAAAATTGTACTTCATTTGTCATTTCAATGCAACTTACATTTTTTTTGTATATATTTCTATGCCTTATATGTATTTTCATGCATACCACTGGGAAAGAGTAGTCTCTGACATGAAATTAACACTACCCCAGTATATACATACATCATGAATGAAAGATGGCATCTTTCATTGAAGTACCCGGGGAGAATGTCAGAGCCTAGCAGCAACATCGTTACGGCGCCCGGCGGACAAGAGTTGTCGGCTGGCAAGTTTCTTACCTGACACGCGACCAGCGCTGACGACAGACGACGCAAAGCCACGTGACCCCACCTGAGGCAGTGGGCAGTGTGTGTGCTAATCGCAGACCACGCTGCGACTGGACATCTGAACGGACGTGTGTGTCGAGAGCAAGGCGTTGTGTGAATCTCCGTGGTTGTGAGCTGAACGACTGATATTGTGAGCGTCAGACCTATGAGCTGTATTGTGGTAGTGAGTGGTTATATGTTGTACATTGCTGTAACTAATTGTTATGTATTTAATGTGGTAATAAATCCATAGAACTTGTTGCTGTGTCTTACGTCGAATTACGTTTGTACTTGTACTGTCTCACATGTGTTAGCCAACGAGCCTAATATAAGATCCTGACACTAACACCAACTCCTTATTTTTATCACGAACGCTACTAATCCCCCACTTTCAACTAACCTGAAATTACTTTCACACGATAGGAAGACAAAGAATCGGTGGCCACCGGTATTTAAAAGAAGCAGTAGAACTCTTCCACACTAAAACCACACTCAACTACACCACACACCCCCTTTTCCAAACCATACTCCTTTACCCTCCTATGTCATTTGAGACTTTATGTAATAAAGTCTAAAACCACACTCAGCTACATCACACACCTTTACCACTCATTATGGTAAACGTTTACGCTGCTATCTACAGCATCAAAAACATTATTCAGATCCAATTGTCTATATATTACAGACACTATTACTTTTATGTCTCTGAACCTTACTTCCACCTTACCTCTTATTGTAATGTCAACCACAAAACAATATCCCGAGGACACAATTAAAAATCTATTATCCTTTAAGACCTCTCCCAACATTATACACCTCACCTCACATAACTATACTTCACTCATGGGCATATTTACTAAAACCTCCTCTTATGCCGTTATCAACAGCAACCTAGTAATCTTGAAATCTCCCCACAACATCGTAATCTGACCACTACTCTAGCAAGCCACTTATTATTCTATCTCTGAAGCTTAATACACCCAAAGGGATAAACATTTACATCCTGCCCAGGCCATGTAACCCAATGCCTCTCTAAAATCGTCCACCTCTCAATTCATAATTCATGCCGTAAGCCACAGCAGCAAAAATAACCACTCATGTCTGTGACTGCTTGCAATCAACTTTATCTCTAGTCCCTTTATTACGGACCCACAAACACCCCATGTCACTATGTCTCCCCTATGTTCACTTTCTCATTTACACCTTTACACCCTTTACTATTGTACTGTTATCCACAGTGTCTAGTCAAACATGGATCCAATTCATGTTTACTCTTTGTCTGGGGTAATTTTCTTATTCTTCTATAACCCAGCAATCTCGTGTATATCATGGCTCTTCTGACCCCCCGGAAACTATGTTCAAAACTTTTCTCAGCTTTACCCCACTGAATATATCCATTAATCTTTTCTTCTCCCATGTGGCTTCTAATCCCATATATTTCTAATTAATGCTTACTTTAGTGTATCTCTAAAGTTTCCCATAACCATTTTACTTGTGTAGTAACTTCATAGCCCTATTAACCTCTCTACGCTGATTATCACAGCACAAAATACCCATGAACTTCTTCTTCACAAAGAGAATGTGTCTCTCTATTAGCTCTCAGTAGCTCTTTTCTGAACGAAGGGTCCTAATTAAAGCCCCCTGTATTGTCTTTATTCTAGACAAAAACCCTGTAAATTAAACATAACTTAATTAACTACTATTTAACACACAAAACAGCGAAATAAAATCACAACAGGACTATCAAACCCCCCCAAATTTTTGTAACAATCATTTATGTTTCCCCGCAACTCAACTAAAAGTATGATAATGATAGTGATGATGATGGTGACGATGATTAAAATAATACAACATACATCCTAATCTATTGTTACCTAATACTACTGGTCTCTTTTACGGACCAGTAGTTTATACACATAAAAGTCTAATGGACACAATAACCCTATTCTAAAATAATAAGAATCATTTTACAGGACTCAAATCAAGCAAAAAAATTTTTTACATATGAGGCATTGAAAGCTCAATTTCAATAAACACAACTGTCTTCTCGCTAAAGAGAAGGTTTTCAAAAAAAAATATAATTCACTTAGAATTAACCACGTAAAGTGACCCAGCAACATTGGCCTCCTATCTATTTAGCCAAGTCATGTCTATTTTGTTATACAACAAAACAACTCAATACCAAACATTAATGCCAAAATACGTATATACATATACATATATATTTATCTGTTATCTACAGATCATTATAACGCGGAACAATACTTGTTCTCCTCAACCAAAATCCCTACTCAACAACTGACCGTTCCTTTTTCTGGAAGTCAGACATTGATTATCTCCCCTCATAATTTTCTATCTTTTATAAAACTAACTTCTACACATCATAACATCTTAAATAAGCACTGTAAACTACAGGTCAACTCATTCTATCCATTACCAATGTGGCGATTATTCCAATGTCATCTCAATGTACCAGCCATCATCTACTTATCAATTAACTTGTGGCTCGGCACACCAATTGTTTCCCTTGGATTTATACCAAACATCACAACCACTTCTTAATCATTACTGTTAACTACAGCATCTCCACTCTCCTACGTCCAACAAAACTTTGTCTATTTACTATAGACGTCTCACCAACACACCTACTTGCTGTACCAAGCACTAATTCCAATTTTAAGTTTCTCGTCTACCCGACGCAATTAATATTTCATTACTTTCTAACATCTCACTACGACTACTCTAATCTATCCTCCAGTCTTTCCTAGCACTCTTGTATCGTGACGATAATCAAACCGGTCACCTCTCCTCGGAACACGTTCTCCAACATTCATTTTACTAACCTTGTTTACCTTCTTATCTTTCACTCTTATTTATCGGAACTCTTTCAGAACTGCAACCCACGCCACTTATGACTGACAGCAGACCTCTCATTTCTCGTTCCTGTTAAGAATACTAAACATGTTTTATGAAACATCATTCAGAATGTTAACCCCGTTTTCGTCATACAACTTCCATAATTTCCTTCCAACGTCAGACATTCTACGAAAAGACATCACAATTTCCCAATCATTTTCTTTCTATCTCTCGATTTTCTCATACTCTATGTTCCACGATTTATCAACGTCACTTATCAACCACTCTTCTCATATTCACTACGGACAATGATACACAACCTCACTCTCATCTCACGCCTACTCTCGCATCGCGACAACCTAACGTCTCCATACTATTACTACAACAAAACACTTAGACGCCACCTTCAACATTCCAGCAATCATTCACCACAATCTACACGTATTAATCTCCTCTACACACATTGACACTAAGACATATCAACGCCACTCTTACATTTTATTTTAGGCGACGTCATCACACCTCTCTCCTACTTCCTTCATCACGACGAACACCTGTCCGACTACAGTTATACTCACGTATGAACAACGCACAACCAGACGAATTATTCCAGAGGACTTTCTCAATTCATTGCTTTCTTATATCTCTACTTTGCTCAATCACTCACTCCTATACGAAGGTCAGACCCTATACATTACCTCTCGCAACTTATATCACTTTCACAGCACTATCTATTATCTCTTCAAAACGAATCTCATTCTACTGAACCACTAACCTCGTAACCATCATTCTATACTTCAGAGAGAGACAGAGAGAGAGAGAGAGAGAGAGAGAGAGAAGAGAGAGAGAGAGAGAGAGAGAGAGAGAGAGAGAGAGAGAGAGTTGAGCCCACGCATGTCATGTAACATGCTATTCCATATTTTTCATGTATTGTCATCTTTCATATTACGAGGTATCGTTTAATGCCACCTGATTGTCCTGTAACATGCCATTCCATATTTTTTTCTTTTAATTCTCATCTTATCATTTTGTATGCCACTTGATTTTATTATGTATAATATAACATTACTGTGATGTGAGTGAGAGAGAGAGAGAGAGAGAGAGAGAGAGAGAGAGAGAGAGAGAGAGAGAGAGAGAGAGAGAGAGCAAGAGAGAGAGAGCGCGTACAAGAGAGAGAGAGAGAGAGAGAGAGAGAGAGAGAGAGAGAGAGCGTACAAGAGAGAGAGAGAGAGAGAGAGAGAGAGGGAGAGAAAAAAAAGAGAGATTTGAATTGCATCACTAATTTTTACGCTACATAATGTATGTGTACAATTTTTTCTCCACTTCTTGCAATTGCGAGAATTCTCACGACAATCGTCAGTGTCTAAATTGTGTGTAAATTGTAGGAGTTTGTTCTTATTAGTTTCAGTAATCATGTGAGGCATCATGTATTTGTCTATATGTGAGGATGTATGTATGGGTGTGTATGTGAGGGATATGTGTGTGTGTGGGGGGGGGGGGGGGAATGTGTGTGTGCCTATGTAAGAGAGAGAGAGAGAGAGCGAGAGAGAGAAAGAGAGAGAGAGAGAGAGAGAGAGAGAGAGAGAGAGAGAGAGAGAGAGAGAGAGAGAGAGAATTCAGTGCTCGCATGTCCTGTAACATGCCATTCCATATTCTTTGTGTATTTTCATCTTTCACATTATCATTTTGTATGTATGACACTTGATTTTATCAAGTATAATATAACATTACTGTAATGTGAGTGAGAGCGCCAGTGAGTGAGAGAGAGAGAGAGAGAGAGAGAGAGAGAGAGAGAGAGAGAGAGAGAGAGAGAGAGAGAGAGAGAGAGAGAGAGAGAGAGAGAGAGAGGGAGAGAGTTGAATTGCATCACTAATTTTTAAGTTACAAAATGTATATGTACAATTTTTCTCCATTTTCTTTACAATTTTGCGACAATGCTCACGACAATCGTCACTGTATGTGTGTGTAAAGTGTGGGAGTTTGATCATAATAGTAGGTTGGGGGATCGGGGGATGTGTGTGTGGGTGGATTCGTGATGTGTGTGGGTGGGCGGGGTGGGTTTGTGTGGGTGGGTGGGGGATTTGTGTGTAGGTGCGTGCGAGATGTATGGGTGTATGGGGAGATGTGTTTGTGAGTGGGGATGTGTGTTTGTCTAGGTGGTTGTGGGTGAGTGGGTGGAGGAGGAAATGTTGGTGGATGATTGATGGTGGGTTATGGGATGGGTGGGGGTATATGTGTGGGTGGGGAGATGTGGGTGTGGGGATATGTGGTGGGTGGGAGATGTGTGCAGGTGGGGGTGGTTGTGGTTTGGGGATGTGTATGTGGGTGTGGGATGTTTGGGTGGATGGGTGGGGAGTGTGTGTGGGTGAGAGATGTGTGGGTGAATGTGTGTGGGGGATGTGTGTGGGTTGGGGGAGGGGTGCGTGATGAGTGTGGGTGATGGCTTTGGAGATGTGTGTGTGGGTGGGGAATATGTCTGGCTGGGTGGGGGTGTGTGTGGCTGGATGGAGGATGTATGTGTGGGTAGTGAGGGTGACTGTAGTTGGGGGATGTGTGGATGGGTAGGAGATGTGTGGATAGATGTGTGTGTGTGGATGAGGGATGTGTCTTTGGGATGTGTGTGGGTGTGGTATTGTGTGGGAGGGGAGCTGGGTGTGGATAAATGATGTTTGTGTGGGTGGGTGAAGGTGTGGTTGGGTTTGTGGGTGGGTGAATGATGTGTGTGAGGGTGGGGGATGTTTGCTTAGATGGGTGGTTGGGATGTGTGAGTGTGGGTGGGTAGATAGGAGATGTATGTGTTGATGAGTGGGTAAGGGACGTGTGGGTGTTAGTGGTTGAGGGATAAGTACCTGTGTCTAGGGATGTGTGAGGGGATGAATGTATGGGTTGTGTATGCGTGGATGGGAGGTGTGTGTTTGTGAATGAGGAATGTGTTGGTGGGTGGGGATGTGTGTGAGGGATGTTTGTATGGGTGGGGAGATTGTGCGTGGGTGGGGATGTGTGTGTATATGGGTAAGGGTGTGTGGTTAAGGGATGTGTGGCTGGGGGAATGGGTGGATGGAGGATGTGTGGTTGGGTGGAGGATGTGTGGTTGGGTAGAGGATGTGTGGGTGGGTGATTGTATATGAGTAAGGGTGTGTGGTTAAGGGATGTTTGGTTGGGGGATAGGTGGGTAGAGGATGTGTGGGTGGGTAGAGGATATGTGGGTGGGTGAGTGTGTGCAGGTTAGGAGATGGTGGGGGATGTTTGTAGGTGTGGGCTCGGGATAAGTGAGTGGGCTGGGGGAGATGGGAGATTATGTGGGTGAGTGCGGAATTTGTGTATGGGTAGGTGCGGAATATGTGAGTTGACGGGGAGATGTGTGTGTGGCTGAGGAATGTGTGTTTGGTTGTGTGGTTGGAGGTGTATGGGTGGAGGAGGATATTGGGTGAGTGATTGTTGGTGGGAAATGGGACGGGTAAAGGATATGTGAGTGGGTGGGGAGATGTGTGTAGGTGGGGGATGTGTGGGTTATTGAATGTATGTGTGCTTGGGGTGTGGGTGGATGGGATGTGTGGTGGATGAGAGGTGTGTGTGGGTGGGGAGATGTGTAGGGATGTGGTGGATGGGTGGGGGAATGTATTGTATGTGTGTGTGGTTGGGTGGGGGAGTTGGAGTGAATGGGGGATGTGTGGGTGGGTGGAGGATGTGTCTTATAACATAGTAATATGCATTGTTTATGTTTACAAAATTCATGTGACAATGTTTTTTTCCTATGCACTGTTCATGAAAGAAAGATGAGTGATTGGAAGGGCCGAATGTAAGACGGGCCTGCGTGCCCAATTTGTTACCCTTTGAAAATAAAGTCTGTTCGTTCGTTCGTTCGTTCGTTCTCCACACAACAACTTTCTCAGACTTAATTTCTCCGCAAGCACGACGTAACTCGTATTTTTCAAGTATCTACTTCTACTGTCCTTTACTTTTATTCTCACGTTCAACTGGCTACTTTACACACAGGATACTCACTTCCTCCTCAACCTATATCTCCTCAGCAGACACTCTCGGTTCACCTGTCAACCATACTATACTTTCTTTTCAAACCAACAAGCAAAACTATCTCAGACATCACGTCATAGCTCTGAGTCAAAGCATTTCTAGTACTAGTTTATCTCTCACCCTCTACTAATTCTGTGCTGAACCTACTCTATTTTAATCACCTCATTTATACTTCAGTCAAGCTGATTAACTCTCCATTCTTTCCATTCTGGACAAAGGAGTATTTTTACCTACTTTACTCTCCCTACGTCACAACTAAACGCACGATATCCTGTATTACGTAATCCACGTGGAATATCATTTGCCGTACACTTCACTATCCTCAAGAACACCATCCCCTACCCTGTACCATGCTACCCCAAAAAAATTCATCTGCCTATTTTAGACAGCTCATATACCTATATGCTCAAACCGGAGTTCTTCTCATAAGCCAAAACTATTTCATTTTCCTTCTTCACCCAAGGGATTTTAACCGTTATATAGTGTGTCCAAATTAAACACTTCACTGTCTTTCAATACATTAACCCGTCTTTCAGTTATTATGTCATCATCACTATCTGTTGTCAACCTGTTAAAGTACTCAGGTCTTAATTCTCTGAGTTTTCTTATGTTATCCTCCGTTGTCGAGGAGTAAATTCCCGCCATCTGTCTATCACTATTCTTCTTCTTACTTGTTTTCTTTCTATATCCTTTATTTGCGTCAGTCTGTTCACTGTTTTCTGTATACCGTATGTAACGTTTATACCTTCCCATCTCGTCTTCAGATGACACACTAATAATTGTTCCTTCATCAGACTCATTATAGTTTACTGCAAACACGTCGGCCCTATTCCCATAGTCATCTTTAAAACGTCTGACTTTCTTTCTCTTTCTCGGTCTTCGTCTCTTATCTTGTTCTACATAGTCACTAACCAAAACTCTGTCCGTCTGTCTACCAGTAACTACTCCGTATGAGGGGACATCACGCTTCGATTCAGGATCTGCTCGTAGTGCAACACTCTCATTCTCCGAATCATCAGTAATAATATCCGTTTCTGCATCACTATAATATTCGGCTGTAGGAATATCTTCTCCGTAGCTTGAATTCTGACAGCTAATATTCCTACACCATTTGGGAATTAGTTTCCTGTCTATAGCTGAAGAACTTGACATGGCACTACCTCTATTTGCAACCATACTATTCCTTTCCTTAATACTTTTCTTCATTGGCTTCCTTTCGTTCTTGGTTTTCGCATGTCCAACTTTCTTACCTTCAACTTTGTCTCCCTTAGTCAAATGAGTTGGTTTTGACTGCGTCTCTATTAAGTCAGTTTGAGTTCCCTTTGTTATCTTGCTGACTGGTTGTACCTGAGTCTGCGTACTACTTTCTATCGTATTTCCTGCCTGCGTCTGTGTCTCTCGGTTTCTTTTCTTTACTAATAACGTCGTCTTCTTTTCCTGTCTACTAGTCACATTCGCAACCATTTTAGGATTAGTCTGTATTTTATTTACAGGTTCAACTCTGTCTCTTACACTTGAGTTTAGATATTGTCTTTGTCTTTTCTCTAACCATTCGTCACGTCTTTTTCTAGCAGTTGCACTGTGAGAGGGCCAGTCCCATGTTTTCCTAGAAAAGTTTCTCTCACGCCCATTTTTGTATTTATAACTGATATACCAGTCCGACCTATTACGTCTGTTCTTCTCACCGTCTTTTGCTCTATATACATCAGGCCTTGGTTCGTCATAACCATATTGTCTTCTGTCTTTATTAAGCAATGGCTGTCTCCTGTTATTCTTTTCTATTCTATTACAGTCTACCATAATTCTATAAGGGTCTTGTCTAGTCGTTTTGTTCTTCAACGTTTTCAGAAAATTCTCTACCTCCGTAATTGACACCTTTAATTCCCCCAACCATATACTAACACGCTGTAATTCCCCACACAAGAAACTCATATTCACTTCCTTTGAAATATCTATCCAGCTGAAACAATATTTTCACTTCTTCTTCTGTATATTTCTTTGGTACCTGGAAAAAAACTTGTCCTGAGTTCAGCTGAAAAATGTGCTGTGCTGAGTCTTCTAAGCTGAAATATTTATACAAATAACCAATTTCATTTTTGTAATTTCTTAACTTAACGTCAAAACTTGTGCTAAGGTGTCCTGTTCCGCCATGCTGAAAAATACTGAAACAAAGCAAGCAAAGAACCACACAATTTCAACTTCTTAATTTAAGGAATACACTCACTTATCTTGTAAAACTACAGTTAGTTTCTGGGTTTGGGAACCACACAATTTCAACTTCTTAATTTTAAGGAATACACTCACTTGGTTTGTGAAACTACAGTTAGTTTCTGGGTTTGGGAACCACACAATTTCACCTTCTTTTTGTTTCCTGACTCAAGCACATACTTTCTTCGATTCGGCGTCAGATTTCGTTCGATCAACAGGAGCCTGTCTCAGCTGAAAAATCAGTCGCGGAGTTCAGGTAACAGAGTTCAGGTAGTCTGTCTCTTCCCCCAGGTAATTTCGTCACTTCTCTAGGGATGCCGGGATAATCTTCAACCCCTGGTTGGGTCCCATCTGAGATATCTAGCCTTTGTTTTCACCCCGGGTGGGGTACATCATCGACGTCTTGAGATAGCGACAACGTAAGTGGCGATTTGAAATTAGCAAAACTCAGGCTATGGTAAGCCCTTTTTGAAACGTTAGAGTTCAGACAACGGCTATGGGAAGCCCTTTGATAACGCTAAACCTCAGACAACGGCTATGGTAAGCCCTTTCTTTGATAACGCTGAAGTTCAGACAACGGTTATGGTCAGCCCTTTCTTTGATAACGCTGAAGTTCAGACAACGGCTATGGTAAGCCCTTTCTTTGATAACGCTGAAGTTCAGACAACGGCTATGGTAAGCCCTTTCTTTGATAACGCTAAACCTCAGACAACGGCTATGGTAAGCCCTTTCTTTGAGCTGAAGTTCAGACAACGGTTATGGTCAGCCCTTTCTTTGATAACGCTGAAGTTCAGACAACGGCTATGGTAAGCCCTTTCTTTGATAACGCTGAAGTTCAGACAACGGTTATGGTCAGCCCTTTCTTTGATAACGCTGAAGTTCAGTCAACGGCTATGGTAAGCCCTTTCTTTGATAACGCTGAAGTTCAGACAACGGCTATGGTAAGCCCTTTCTTTGATAACGCTAAACCTCAGACAACGGCTCTGGTAAGCCCTTTCTTTGATAACGCTGAAGTTCACTGGGCATCACTTCACACCACGTGCCGAAACTGTTTCTAGGAGTTTTTTAACCGGAACATGGAACAATAACAAGCGGCTCCCGACTTTGACAAAACCAATTTGAGAAAACGTCTGTTCTAAATACCTTCTTGTTTAGGCATTCTGGTCTGGATCCTTTGAAGGTTTCCTAGTACTTCGCGTGGTAGCCGGGACGGCCAAATTCAGTATCGTGGTTAAGCGGCACCATTTCGTGTCCTATACCAGTGTATAAGAACACGCAAGTCAGGTTGTACTTGATAATACAAAGTTTATTGGTACATGATGACAAAGGTTTGATGTTCACCTCCACTCAAGACTAAGGCCCGATCTTAACTGCCCTTGCCAACCCAATACGTCACGATTGAGCATCTCTCTCCCTTTCACTCTCGATGCTCAATCGTGCTGTATCTGTTTCCCACTAGATTCTAATAATACCCCAGTACTCCCTTACTGTTACACTATTTCATCGCTAGTACAATGTTTCAGTTGGGGTAAACAACCCAAAATTAACTCAGTACAAGGGTTGTCAAGTATTGCACAAGTAAAGGTACCAGAAAGGAAAGGAGTGTTAATACGGGCTTTGGCCAAAGGGTAAATTTCAATGTTACCCGAAAAGGTTCGGCATTTGACATAGTCGCCTGTATAGTCATCTGGACTCACCAGTTCCTTTCTAAGACCAATAAGGGTGCTGCCGCTGTCCAGCAAACATTGGCATGGTCTATCATTGACCATTGCATTGTGGAACACCAAACTGCCTCTGGAGGCTAATGCTGCATTCACACTCTCGGATGAGCATGGTACTGTATGTCCACATTCTAATTCTGCGTCGGCATGAAATTGGTGACATCGTTCACAATTGTCAAAGCTTAATACATCGTTTACACAACACACATCCTCAGAATGTCTAAAAGGTAATACATTTTCAACATCACACTCAGTCTCTCTATCACTGACAGAAGATGTATTAATCAAAATAGCATTGTTGGCTTTCATACGTTGGCGGCCCAGGCACTTATTTGAATAATGGCCGTAGCTGGAACAGAAAAAGCATTTGACTGCACGCCTGTATGCAGTTCTTTTGTTTTGCTGCTTCTTAATAACATTTTCAAGATGCGCCGGATAATTTGGCGATTTGTCACACATAGAAGAAGTGTCATGAAAAAATTGACAGTACATGCATTTTGACACTTCCCTATCTTTCTTGTTGACTTTATGAAGTGATTTTCTATTCTTCTGATAGTTTTTTGGTTGGTCTTTCACAAAAGAAGCTATCTCAGAGTCATTTGAGGTCCTAAAAATATGCCGAGCCTTTCTTTTCAAATTGCTGTATGTTCTCAATGTCTGACTGCTGCAAAAATTTAGCAAAAGGAGATGGTATAGTGGATATAACTTTATCCATGGCTATTAAATTTTTAAGTCTATCAAAGTCTTTTCCTATGTTAGCTGCTTTAAGCCACCTATCTAGTACAATTTGAACATTTGAGACGTAATCAATGAAAGTCTCACTAGGTTTAGGTTTTAAATTTGAGAACTGAACCTGATACCCAGGGGCATCAAGTAAAAAGTGCTGCATAATCCTGTCATGGATGTATTGATAGCTAGATCTAAGCTCAATTGGTATAGATTCTATCACTTTAAGGGGCTCACCACTCAGATTCTTCATATAAATCGTAGCCCACATCTCTAATGGAACTTGGTGATATTTAAATTGATACTCTACATTCTCTGTCTAGGCTGATATGGAATCTTCTTTGCAATATGGTTTGATAATGTTTTTGTATTTATTGAACCTTATTTTCCTCTTGTTGACTTTTAGTTTAGTGGCAGAGATCTCTGCGTGTGAGTCTACATCCATACCTTTCATCTTTAACTGTGTCTCTGATTCTACCTGAATTTGTTTTTCCTTGACTCTTGATATTTCATCTATCTCTTTTTGCTTCAGTTCTCTCTCTCTTGATCTAATGTCTTTTGTTTTAGTTCTTTCTCCTGATCTAATGTCTTTTGTTTTAGTTCTTTCTCCTGATCTAGTTGCTTTTGCTTTAATTCTAGTTCTTTCTGTTTATTTTCCCTATCCTGCTCTAACTGTTGTTGCTTAATCTGCTTATCATGTTCTAACTGTTGTTGTTTAACCTCTCTATCATGTTCTAACTGTTTTTGTTTTGTTATCTCAGCTAGTTGTGCCATCTCTTTTTGATGCTTTATTTCTATTTCTTTTCGTCTAGTTTCCAATTCGTGTTGTCTTTTTCGTTCACGTTCCTCTCTCTCAGCATCTTTTGCTTCTTTATATTTTTGATCAGAATACTTTTCTAATTCTTTTCCTGTGTGTCCTAATGCTTTGCCTTCTCTTATAAAATCAAGTAACGTTGACATGTTGTTTGGTAATTATTTACTTATTTTTCTTTGATAGGTTATGTTTCTTAATATTAGAGCACTGCAATTCGTACTCTTTGCATATAACCTGAAAAATTTAATCCTGAAAAAATAGAGCACGAAAGTATGCTAATGCATCACAAGCTGAAAAGAGATGCACTATTAATCACATTGCATGCCAAAAATATTGGTTCTACTCAACTTAATGTTCCCGAGAATCAGGGAACAACACTCCGGTAACACAGGTCACCTTGTTCGCCACTCCAGCACAGCAACGATGTCTTCTAATTAGGTCACCTGTTTGGTACTTCGCACACACAAGAATCTTCTATTCTGCTGTTGTTCACCCTGGTTTACAGAGCAGCAGCAATTAACACATAGCAAACCGACATATTATTCGACAACTTAGAACATTGACAATGACATACCCACGAACAACTAGAATTTGTGTTAATTAATATTTAATGTCAATGTCCTGTCTTCGTTCTATCCGTATCTGCCTTTCGTCACTAACCTAGTTAATCTATGTAAGTGTTGTGCAGCTCAAGTTTGATCTGCATGGCCAAAAATAGTTCCATCGTGACGGTAAACACAGAAAAAGTACAATCAAAATATGAATAACTTCTTTTAAATAAATAAAAATACCATAATAATGTTCAAATAAATAAATATATTCATTTACCAACTCAAATAAACAATTAATAAATAATATAAAGTACAGATTCAGGCGAGCAGCAGCTCGACGATTTTGTAAACACTCGATTGCTGAATGCTAATGACTTAGGAAAACTGCGTGTCAATTATCCTACGTCAGAGGCTCAGCGCTATTTTTAGCTTGCAAAAATCGATACTGTCGGCTGGCTGTGTATCGCTCCGCCACGAATCATTTTTGGTACTTCTTCATAAATAAATCGGTAAATACATAAATAAATACAAGAAAATAAGAATATTACTACTTACAGCTTTGAAGAATACATGATTTCACTAAATATATATTTCATAAACACAATTACACAATATATTTCGTCACGATAGGCACAATTTTAGCTCGCAACTGCACTTGTCTGCACAAATTACCGTCACTGACACAAATCAAACCCTAGTCTAGAGCCGTGGATGAGTGGATTAGCTTGAACTTTCGTTCAAGCTTCACTTCTGACACCACAATTATCCTTGCCTGTCAACAACTCATCTGACAGGCATCATCGGATACTTCTCCCACACCATACAAGAAAACTTGCAAGTCGTGTGCGAGGAAAATACATGGTACATTTTATTGCCGTTGGCTCGCTACAAGCATATTACAGTCGCTATTAAACCCACACACAAAGCCACAGAATTACCTATCACTAATTGCTAACGCCTATGCTAAGTTTCTATCTATTTGGTTACACAAAAACCCCTATCGCTATTCTACGATGTGCACACTACAAGTCCCGTCCCCGGTCTGCCGTTCTCTCATCCCGTGGTCACACACCACGCGGATCGACCTTGACCTTGGTGCGTGTTACCTCACATGGCACGTTGATCGCAGCCGTGGTATGTTGAGTGGGCACTCAACTTCTCCGTGGCTACCACGAGGCGTGATGCTGTCGTGATCAGAGTGTTAACTCTCTGAACAACGCCCGCGTGTCTCATGAGAGAATGGTTAACCATCTCTCATTTCATCATCTCCCCTGCCCTTCCCTCGGGCACCGTATCACCTCCTGGTCACCTCGAGGTTGACTGCTCTCCCCGGTGGAGGGGTTGCGTTCGAGTCTTTGACACAAAGCAGACGTAACTACAATCCCTAAACTCAAGGTATTCATCCAGCTAACCTTTCGAGGGGATGACGTAATGCAACGTCTACAAGACCGGCTTACTACAGCAGTAGGTCGAACATTCTGTGCGGCAACTCCAGTCATTAGATATAAAACCGTACCGATTCCTACACCAGCAGTCAAAGAGCCTGTTCCTCTGTACGCCACAAACAATTGTATTTACCAATTCACATGTAGATGCCAGGCCGTTTACATTGGTAGAACAGAGAGACAGCTTAACAAACGGGTGTCAGAACACATACCTCAATGGGTCAACAAGATACAACACACAGGAAATGCTAGCCTCGTGGGGCCGACACACCGGAAGCTCCCGGCGTCTTCAATCGGTAGGCACATTGTCGACAGTGGCCATGTCGTGGACAGAGACACTGCATTTCGCGTGTTGTTTAACACACAAAATACTCGCTTGTTAAAATTTGCAGAATTATGATCTATCAACGCAAGCCAGAATTGTGTAAACAGAAAGACATGTTAGTCAGCTTAAAATTACCGTGGTAGATAAGTGACATTACTGTGCGAATATGTGTATATTTCAACTTGAAGGATTTATCTAGTTAATTCACGTAAGTTGTGTGATTTCTGCAGTATGTACCTGACGAGATGCAGCGAAATATGCCAGGCAATAAATCGTGCAATCTATTGTTTGTGTCTTCGTTATTCAAATTCACTACGGGAAAACATTGTTTTGAGTTATTAGTCAGATAATATAATTATCTGTCTCTTTTTTTTATAACACGGTTTAGGCTAGCAGTCCTGATAAAACTTGGCCTTTTTCTTGGAGGGCCCTTTAAATGCTGCATTCACACTCTCGGATGAGCATGGTACTGTATGTCCACATTCTAATTCTGCGTCGGCATGAATTGGTGACATCGTTCACAATTGTCAAAGCTTAATACATCGTTTACACAACACACATCCTCAGAATGTCTAAAAGGTAATACATTTTCAACATCACACTCAGTCTCTCTATCACTGACAGAAGATGTATTAATCAAAATAGCATTGTTGGCTTTCATACGTTGGCGGCCCAGGCACTTATTTGAATAATGGCCGTAGCTGGAACAGAAAAAGCATTTGACTGCACGCCTGTATGCAGTTCTTTTGTTTTGCTGCTTCTTAATAACATTTTCAAGATGCGCCGGATAATTTGGCGATTTGTCACACATAGAAGAAGTGTCATGAAAAAATTGACAGTACATGCATTTTGACACTTCCCTATCTTTCTTGTTGACTTTATGAAGTGATTTTCTATTCTTCTGATAGTTTTTTTGGTTGGTCTTTCACAAAAGAAGCTATCTCAGAGTCATTTGAGGTCCTAAAAATATGCCGAGCCTTTCTTTTCAAATTGCTGTATGTTCTCAATGTCTGACTGCTGCAAAAATTTAGCAAAAGGAGATGGTATAGTGGATATAACTTTATCCATGGCTATTAAATTTTAAGTCTATCAAAGTCTTTTCCTATGTTAGCTGCTTTAAGCCACCTATCTAGTACAATTTGAACATTTGAGACGTAATCAATGAAAGTCTCACTAGGTTTAGGTTTTAAATTTGAGAACTGAACCTGATACCCAGGGGCATCAAGTAAAAAGTGCTGCATAATCCTGTCATGGATGTATTGATAGCTAGATCTAAGCTCAATTGGTATAGATTCTATCACTTTAAGGGGCTCACCACTCAGATTCTTCATATAAATCGTAGCCCACATCTCTAATGGAACTTGGTGATATTTAAATTGATACTCTACATTCTCTGTCTAGGCTGATATGGAATCTTCTTTGCAATATGGTTTGATAATGTTTTTGTATTTATTGAACTTATTTTCCTCTTGTTGACTTTTTAGTTTAGTGGCAGAGATCTCTGCGTGTGAGTCTACATCCATACCTTTCATCTTTAACTGTGTCTCTGATTCTACCTGAATTTGTTTTTCCTTGACTCTTGATATTTCATCTATCTCTTTTGCTTCAGTTCTCTCTCTCTTGATCTAATGTCTTTTGTTTTAGTTCTTTCTCCTGATCTAATGTCTTTTGTTTTAGTTCTTTCTCCTGATCTAGTTGCTTTTGCTTTAATTCTAGTTCTTTCTGTTTATTTCCCTATCCTGCTCTAACTGTTGTTGCTTAATCTGCTTATCATGTTCTAACTGTTGTTGTTTAACCTCTCTATCATGTTCTAACTGTTTTTGTTTTGTTATCTCAGCTAGTTGTGCCATCTCTTTTTGATGCTTTATTTCTATTTCTTTTCGTCTAGTTTCCAATTCGTGTTGTCTTTTTCGTTCACGTTCCTCTCTCTCAGCATCTTTTGCTTCTTTATATTTTTGATCAGAATACTTTTCTAATTCTTTTCCTGTGTGTCCTAATGCTTTGCCTTCTCTTATAAAATCAAGTAACGTTGACATGTTGTTTGGTAATTATTTACTTATTTTTCTTTGATAGGTTATGTTTCTTAATATTAGAGCACTGCAATTCGTACTCTTTGCATATAACCTGAAAAATTTAATCCTGAAAAAATAGAGCACGAAAGTATGCTAATGCATCACAAGCTGAAAAAGAGATGCACTATTAATCACATTGCATGCCAAAAATATTGGTTCTACTCAACTTAATGTTCCCGAGAATCAGGGAACAACACTCCGGTAACACAGGTCACCTTGTTCGCCACTCCAGCACAGCAACGTGTCTTCTAATTAGGTCACCTGTTTGGTACTTCGCACACACAAGAATCTTCTATTCTGCTGTTGTTCACCCTGGTTTACAGAGCAGCAGCAATTAACACATAGCAAACCGACATATTATTCGACAATTTAGAACATTGACAATGACATACCCACGAACAACTAGAATTTGTGTTAATTAATATTTAATGTCAATGTCCTGTCTTCGTTCTATCCGTATCTGCCTTTCGTCACTAACCTAGTTAATCTATGTAAGTGTTGTGCAGCTCAAGTTTGATCTGCATGGCCAAAAATAGTTCCATCGTGACGGTAAACACAGAAAAAGTACAATCAAAATATGAATAACTTCTTTTAAATAAATAAAAATACCATAATAATGTTCAAATAAATAAATATATTCATTTACCAACTCAAATAAACAATTAATAAATAATATAAAGTACAGATTCAGGTTCATCACAGATTCATTTTGTAAACACTCGATTGCTGAATGCTAATGACTTAGGAAAACTGCGTGTCAATTATCCTACGTCAGAGGCTCAGCGCTATTTTTAGCTTGCAAAAATCGATACTGTCGGCTGGCTGTGTATCGCTCCGCCACGAATCATTTTTGGTACTTCTTCATAAATAAATCGGTAAATACATAAATAAATACAAGAAAATAAGAATATTACTACTTACAGCTTTGAAGAACACATGATTTCACTAAATATATATTTCATAAACACAATTACACAATATATTTCGTCACGATAGGCACAATTTTAGCTCGCAACTGCACTTGTCTGCACAAATTACCGTCACTGACACAAATTAAACCCTAGTCTACAGCCGTGGATGAGTGGATTAGCTTGAACTTTCGTTCAAGCTTCACTTCTGACACCACAATTATCCTTGCCTGTCAACAACTCATCTGACAGGCATCATCGGATACTTCTCCCACACCATACAAGAAAACTTGCAAGTCGTGTGCGAGGAAAATACATGGTACATTTTATTGCCGTTGGCTCGCTACAAGCATATTACAGTCGCTATTAAACCCACACACAAAGCCACAGAATTACCTATCACTAATTGCTAACGCCTATGCTAAGTTCCTATCTATTTGGTTACACAAAACCCCTATCGCTATTCTACGATGTGCACACTACAAGTCCCGTCCCAGGTCTGCCGTTCTCTCCTCCCGTGGTCACACACCACGCGGATCGACCTTGACCTTGGTGCGTGTTACCTCACATGGCACGTTGATCGCAGCCGTGGTATGTTGAGTGGGCACTCAACTTCTCCGTGGCTACCACGAGGCGTGATGCTGGCGTGATCAGAGTGCTAACTCTCTGAACAACGCCTGCATGTCTCATGAGAGAATGGTTAACCATCTCTCATTTCATCATCTCCCCTGCCCTTCCCCCGGGCACCGTATCACCTCCTGGTCACCTCGAGGTTGACTGCTCTCCCCGGTGGAGGGGTTGCGTTCGAGTCTTTGACACAAAGCAGACGTAACTACAATCCCTAAACTCAAGGTATTCATCCAGCTAACCTTTCGAGGGGATGACGTAATGCAACGTCTACAAGACCGGCTTACTACAGCAGTAGGTCGAACATTCTGTGCGGCAACTCCAGTCATTAGATATAAAACCGTACCGATTCCTACACCAGCAGTCAAAGAGCCTGTTCCTCTGTACGCCACAAACAATTGTATTTACCAATTTACATGTAGATGCCAGGCCGTTTACATTGGTAGAACAGAGAGACAGCTTAACAAACGGGTGTCAGAACACATACCTCAATGGGTCAACAAGATACAACACACAGGAAATGCTAGCCTCGTGGGGCCGACACACCGGAAGCTCCCGGCGTCTTCAATCGGTAGGCACATTGTCGACAGTGGCCATGTCGTGGACAGAGACACTGCATTTCGCGTGTTGTTTAACACACAAAATACTCGCTTGTTAAAATTTGCAGAAGCAATTATGATCTATCAACGCAAGCCAGAATTGTGCAAACAGAAAGACATGTTAGTCAGCTTAAAATTACCGTGGTAGATAAGTGACATTACTGTGCGAATATGTGTATATTTCAACTTGAAGGATTTATCTAGTTAATTTCACGTAAGTTGTGTGATTTCTGCAGTATGTACCTGACGAGATGCAGCGAAATATGACAGGCAATAAATCGTGCAATCTATTGTTTGTGTCTTCGTTATTCAAATTCACTACGGGAAAACATTGTTTTGAGTTATTAGTCAGATAATATAATTATCTGTCTCTTATTTTATAACACGGTTTAGGCTAGCAGTCCTGATGTTCCAGTTTTATTTATTTATTTGGTCTTTGATTTAATCATTAAATTGACCTTTGCTCCCCGGTGTACCCAGCCTAACTTGAGTAGAATCAACAATTCTGGGAAGTAAAGATGTGTGTTACAGAAAACATGACCCATCGAGTTCAGAATGGTCTATACAGTAATTAGGAGAGCATCATCTATCCACTACGCTTCAGGCCGAGGCAAAGGGCCTTCGTTTCCTATTTACTCAAGCTGGAATTGTAAACTGCTTATTCGTTGTATCTAACCGCGAATGTTTTATGTGACTGTAACTTCACAGAATACCATACCACATATACTTATACACCAGTAATGGCTCACAATGCAGCAGTCTCTCCGCGAATAACCAAAGGGTGAAGCCGTCAGACTGGCATGTTAGTGAATTCGAAAGCGGAGCCGTTATCAGAACCTTCTAGCAGACGAGACTGACATCAAGAGAAGCATGGCGCAGAAGAACCGGAGCAGGGAACTTCCTGTGGACCAGGGATGGTCCTGGGTCATTTGCTTTGGTGAGTGTTCAAATCATTAGGGGTAATTAATAATAAAATCAGCTTTAGTGATGATAATGGTTTATCTTCTTCGAGTTGAGGCTACAGAAGACATTGGCGACCATGTCTCTCCACTCCTGTATGTCATCCAACAGTTTAATCATGTTGACGCTGATGATATTAGTTTGTGTTGGCCAAAATGTTCATGATGTCCACGCAAAATGTCTCTGTCTTCCTTTGCTTCTCTTACCTAGGATCTTTCGGCACAAAGCTAATTTCTCTGGCCCACCTCTTCTGTTGATGTGACCTACAAAATGCATTTATCTTTTTTTTTTTCTAAAACAGACAGAGAAAATAAGTAGAGACATAAATGAATAATATGGAGAGTACAAGAACAGAACGACAAGAGATAGAATAAGATAGCACCTTCTGGTATGACGTGGTTGAGAGCCAGTGGGTGAAAGGGTGGGTGGGGGGAGGGAGTAAACGGTTAAAGAAGATAGTTGCAGCATTGCAACAATTGTTGGACATTGTAGTAACAGAGAGTTCAAAGAAAGGACTCTCCTTGAATATAAAGAAAATAGTAGCAATGGTGATATCAAAGAAAAAAGTGACACCAAAATGTGAAATGGAAATATGTTAAATATGTTAAAAGGGAAATTCTTAATCAAGTAGATAATTTTAAATACATAAGGGCATTTATAACATCAGACGGAAGGTGCACATCAGAGATTAAGAACAGAATGGGACAAGTAAAAGCTGCAGTTAAGACTATGAAAAGTATCTTTTGCAATCAGTCACTATTAATTAAATTTAAGAAAAAGAGCGCTGAAGTGCTATATAGAACCTGTTTTGATGTATGGCAGTGAATCTAGGAGTTTAATGAATAAATTAGGAAGAACATAAAAGCAACAGAGATGTGGTTCCTGAGACTAATGTTGCGAATTCCTTGGACTGTCAGAGAAAGTAACGACGATTGCCTGAAAGAGGCTAATGAAACTATAACAGTATATACAACAATAAGAAAGAGAAAAACAGCTTTCTTTTACCATGTTATGAGAAGAGAGGCATTGGATAAAATAGTGACAACTGAAAAGATCGAGGGGAAGAGAGGCAGAGGTAAACCAAGATAAATAATGCTGGATGGATAGAGACGATGGCAAGCAGGAATATCAGCAGCAGAGTTGATCCAGAACACCAAAGACCAAGATGCGCGGAGAGACATGAACGCCTCCGCCTGCTTGCATGGCACCTTATGATGATGACGATTGCTCACTTCATAAACTAATAATCGTGCATTAATTTACATACACAATGTAGCCAGCTCATGCTGGAGAACACGTTATTCAGTTTGACACGTAGTTTCATTGGCTCAAGCAAGCTGGAGAACGCATGACAGAGCTTGATCATTGGTTTTCTTTCAGCGAGTTTTATCTGTATGTTTGTAGTCGGGACCTCCATGCAGACCTTTTCAGTTTTATTCCTGGATCTTGTCAAGGAGTTTGAGACGACGGTTACTATCACCTCACTGTCTGTCATGTGCTTCGTGATGTCCCTGAGCGTCTCTTGTAAGTACACACGTCATTGTTATTTATTTATCTATTTATTTGATATTTCAGCAGATTCGGGTAGTTCAGATATTAGATGGCTGACTTCTGTAGCAGTTGTCATGGCTGGAAATCAAAGTATGAATTCCACTGCAGCAGTTGCTTTTGGAAAGGCACCCTACTTTGGGAAAAGCCACAGTATGAAATAGTCGCAACTGCCTGTGGGCTCGGTGGTCATGAGTCGTGTGTTCGGATCCCCATCACAACTGGGAGTGTGTACACATTCCACTGGGTTTCCAGGTTGTTGCAGCTTACAGTGGGTGCTAGGAACTGTTCTGGAAAGTCAACAGACAAGTGGGCGGGCAGGTAGACAGACAGACAAGCGGGCGGGCAGACAGACAGACAGACAACCGGGCGGGCAGACAGATAGTCAGACAGACAGACAGACAGACAGACAGACAGACAGACAGACAGACAGACATATGTAGCCCATTTTACAGTTTGTAAATAGTATTGTTTAGTAATATATGCCAGTGTGTAAATATTATCGTTAAAACAATCTAACAATTTGTAAATCTATAGTTAAAATTATCCTCATTTCTAAATAGTATAGGTTAAGATTATCATAGTTTGTAAACAGTATATCTTGAGCCGTTCTTACAGTTTGTAAAAAGTATAGTTTCAGGCTACTTTACATTTATAAACATTATAGTATAGGAATAAGTTTCACAATTTGTAAATGGTATAGTTAAAATTATCATACAGTTCGTAAATAGTATAGTTTGAAACTATCGTTCATTTTATAAATAATATAGTTTCAGGCTATCATACAATTTATAAATAATATAGTTTAAGAATATCTTACCTTTTTGTATAATAGTATAGCTTAAGATTATCGGAAGTTTTTCTTAAAAGCCGCTTAAAATTCGACAGGGTCGACTTTATTGCACCGGATTTTATCCCATATGGCTCGGTCTCTTTCCGCAGTGCGGAAAGCCTCGCACAAAGCACGAACTCCGTAGCTCTAGCGACGACCCACAGGAGTCTCCTGAAAATTTTCACACGTGAACCGAAGAGCGCGGCCCGGAATCGAACCCTCAACCTTCGGAGCCCGAGTCAAACGGCTTGACCACTTCGCCATGGAGACTCCCTATCTGAAGTTTGTAAACAGTATAGCTTAAACTTATCGTGTAGTTTGTAGATAGTATAGTTTAAGACGATATTTTAGCTTGTAAATAGTATAGTTGAAGTCTATCTTACAGTGTGTAAATAGCATACAGTTTAAACATATCTTAGAGTTTCTAAATAGTACAGTTTGAGACTGTAGTACAGTTTGCAAACAGTACAACGTGGAGCCACTATTTACGTTTGTGTGTCTACTGATCCACCCACAGCCGTGGTGTCCACAGGCGTTCTAGTTCCCGCCTTTGGAGAACGACGTGTCATCGTTGTAGCTGGTGCTCTGTTTGCTGCTTCCTCTCTGGGATATTATTTGGCCCCAAACATTATTGTACTCATACTGTTTGCAATCGGGAAAGGTACGTTGAGAAAAAGGACCATGCCTGTTAGACATCATCATCATCATCATCATCATCATCATCATCATCATCATCATCATCATCATCATCATCATCATCATCATCAAGTATGTACTTGATGTTCCATTTATAAGTATATTGTGCTGCTATCTTTAATGCCATGTCGGTGGAATTCCTTGTGTGTGAGTGTTCTTCAGAAATCAACGGTAAACTATTAGACGTCAAATGTCCTAGTAAATCACAAACAGTCAATGAATCCTGTCGTCACAACGTCATCTGAAGGACATGCAATTAACTTTTGGAATATTTATTTCACTGTACATATCGACACTTGTGAATCTATTTGTCGATTCTATATTTCGTTCGCTTTTTCGTTTTGTTTTCTATTCTGTACCCCTTTATCGTTGAGTATTTCCATTCCATGATCCCATTCTCTTAGAATTGGCTCCGTAGAGGGATACATTCCTTTGTGTTATTCATATTTTATATATTTTATGACTTCGTTTTTGTTGGTCCGCTACATCCTTGTGTATTCTCCCATCCGTCGACCCTCTCAGTCATATTTCATGTTTTAAATTCGGATTCGTAATTTATATTCATGTCGATACTGACAGATCTTTTGTTTTTCTCTCATTATTATTCCATTCGCGTGTCTTCTTGCTATTCTATTTTCTATATAATCACGTTTCTGTTTGCTCTACACCCACGTTTTATGTTGTATTTTACTTTTGTGTTTTACATCCTTCTTTGCCTTAGCCTTCCATCAACTTGTTATTTTCTTAATCCGTGTTTTTGCGTTTTTTCGTTTTCCTCATGTTACTTTGACAGTATTTACTCGTACAATGCTTGAATTGAACATCTCCGATTTTTCTTCCAGTTTTCTTTCTGTGGGTAGTTTTACAAAGATTTTATTTAGTTCTTTCTCATAATTTTTCCTCACTGCCTCGTCTTTGATATTTTTTTTAAAGTTTACTAATTCACATGGCATGCATTTGCCTGATCTTTGCTTTCTTCTTCTGTTGGTTCTTACTGGGGTAATACCTGCTTTTTGGTCTGTGTTTGTACTTAAGTTGAGCAATGCCCGTGCATCTAATATATTTCTCTTTCAGTTATTTCTTGTTAATATAAAATCAGTTTGGCTTTTGATACCTAGATCGTTCCATTCATACCAGGTGTATATTTGTGAATCTTTGTGTTTATAGATTGTGCTTGTTATACAGAGGTCGTGTCGGCTGCATAGCTCTACCAGTCTACTTTCATTATCATTTCTTTCGTTATGTTGGTCTCCAAATGATCCAAGATGTTTTTATATGTCTATTCTGTTACGTCATTGTCTTGCATTGAAGTCCCCCATTACTATGATGTTGGCCTGCTCCTCTATTCTATTTAGTAAGTCACGGATGTTGTATTTATACCTATGTAGTAATTGGCTGTTCTTTTATTCTCACTGTTATTATTATTTCTGATATATATTGTTTTATCTAATATTCTACTTGCTAACCGCGGTTCAATGACTATGTGTCTTGCCATTTCTTTTGTTCCACTCCAGAGTAGACAAGCGTATAACTGTGATGGATCTCTTTGCATCCTTTTCCTTTTATTCTGGTCTCCGGTATTCCCATTGGTCCAATTTTTATCTTGTCCAATGTTTCTATGAGTTCTTCTTCTTAACTGTTAAAACCGCAGATGTTCAGTGTGCCTTTTCTTTGAATCGCTCATCTATCTCGTTGTCCTATAACGTTGCCAGGTCTATTATATCCATTTGGGTCAGTCCGGTGCGTTTTAATTTTTCAACAATCAATATGAAAATCCCCTGCCGACTTGCTAGGCCAGTCGCTGTTATAGGACAGAAACATCTGACCAGAGGAAGTCCGTCTTCCCTGCCGAGTCAGAGCCCCGTTGGCCCATGATCTCGCGGTCATGGTTTCCCGGTCTACATCACGGAGAGGTGGGCTTGACTTGTGCAGTGTGTCGGTCATCGGCAGGCTACTAATTTTTAATTTTCACCCCTCCTGGGAGATGCTAGCCTATCCTAACCCTGCTGGCTGTAGGGCCAGGTGCAGTCCACAACTTGTAGACTCAGATCTGTTGAACACCTGTGTTATATATGTTGTCTCCGCAGTAATCCCTTACCAGTAGTGCAGTGGTAAAATAAATAGCTCCCCATTTTCTAACAGACAGAAAAACCAATAACAAGTCCTTCAAGAAACAAATGAAGATCCTAAACTGATTAGAGACATTAGACGTAGACAGTCAAAATTTGTTGGGCATGTTATGAGAAGAAATGACTTGGAGAACTTGGTGACAACTGGCAAGATCGAAGGGAACAGACCAAGGGTAAGACCGAGAAGTAAATACCTGGATGGCTCGGCCACGTGGCATGGTCGAGACAGGAACACTGAACTGATTCACGACTCTGGTGATCGAGTGAGATGGTAGAACATGACAGCCTACGCTTATAGGCATGGCACATGATGGATGGATGGATGGATTTTTCTCCCAATTTTGTACATAGTTGTAAAATTACCATGGGGATAACATATATTCCACATTCGAATAATACCCGTATTATTCATTTATTCATTTAATCTGATATGTAACTATGCAGTACGCATCTAACGAGATGTAGCGAAATTTACCTGGTAATAAATGGTGCAATGTATTGTTTGTGGTTTCTGTGTGAAAACACATGATATAGTGAACAATTTATTGCCTGGCATTGTTTGCTGTAGCTTGCCAGAGGCATACTGCAGATATATGTGCAGCATATTGTCCATTATACAATTTCACAAACGGAAAACATTGCTTGAATTATTATTATTATTATTATTATTATTATTATTATTATTATTATTATTATTATTATTATTAATGCTATTATTCGTATTGTTATTATTGTTGTTATTATTATTAACGTTATCATTACCATATGTATCATATATCTAGATACACATAATTATAAATTGTTGGGGGCCCGATAAGGCCACTGGCACAGCACATACAGGAATTCACAAGTATAGATTGGCGCTCACATAAGTAATAGAAAGAAGTAGAGATGATAGGATTTGTAAGGTGTCTATTGTGTCCTCTAATCTCTGCTTATGTCTTCTACTTCTATAAGTGCTAGTCAATACATGATGATTTGTTTATATAGCTTCTTACACACAGTTAACGATTAACACTGACTACTAGATATCTTCATCATTGTGCAACGTAGACTTATATTTCAATAGACTAACTGGCAACTTGCCGTCTTGACAGATGATAGTTTGTAAAATGGAGTTATACTTCTCCATAGCACAAAGCCTGGGCTGAATTTAGAGACCATATGTTGCCCATGCAGCATGATCCCTCTCTCGGCCTGTCTAGTTCACTCTAGAGGAAAGGTAACACCAATACATCTGGAACAAGACAAGCTGCAGACGCTGCCGGATCAGCAAAGCAATACTCTAACTGTCCTGCGTGTCGGAGCTTCCATCCTAGACCAGTTGTCGACTAATGCTTAGGGCCTGGTCTGTCCTGCCATGACATTTAGTCTTTATGTTGCGTTTCCTCGCATTAGGGTTAGGCTTGTGCCCTTCCAGTTGCACTCCTCCACCCGAATGTTGGATGTCGGGTTAGGTAAGCGCCGCCCAACATTCGGCGCTAACAGAAAGCAGGTAGTGCCGTCTACTGTCATACGGTGGCTCAGTCATATCTGACAAAAACCTGACATAAATATTTCAATGGACACAACACATGAATGGCAAACAAAAGATTTCAAAAACCAAATCTTCACTGTCATGTTACGAGGCATGTTTTCACTGTTGGCGCTATGGTTCAGTGACAGTGAACACGTTTGATATAACGAGTCGAGGGTTCGAAATCAGCCGCATACGATTTGGAAGCAGGCTGCTTGCGTCGATGGTATGAGCGTCGGTCGTTTACACAACAATAGCAAACACGGGAACGTAAAAATTGTTTAGTAAATTACAACGGCCACAAAATGTTGCGGTGTATTATAGCGTCATGTAAAGGACACACAACTAACTTTATGAGACTGCCCCCGCCCTGGTTAAATTTTTAAGCAGTACTGGCGTAGTACACTTTCTTCTTCTTATATTACATGCCATATAGGTTTGTTGACCATGTCTGTCCTCAGCCTCCTGTCTCGTGTACTGCCAATCTTCTTATAGTCCATAAAATTTGGTGGAACTGCGGTAAAGCTGTGAAAGTTTAAACAATATAAAATGACACAAAGTAGTGCAGCTTTACATAACAGAGTTACGACACATACAGAACGTTGCGGCGGTTAGCCTTCATCAGCAAACAAACACATTCACAAACACAACATACAGTCAAGGAGAACTCCTGTGACTACATTAGAAGGTGATGACAGGACGAGAGGAACAAATGCATGGAAAAATGGAAGCAATGAAGAGAAAATGAGAATTGAAAAAATTTTAATTGCAAAGAATGTTAGTCGAAGAAAATGTTAAATAGAAAAACTGTTTATAGAGAAAAAAACTGTATACTCACCTCACGTACGGATCTGTAAATGACTACGGAAAACTCGGGTGTATTTATATACGGTGCTGGATGTTACGGTTCGGTGAGCACATAGAAAGAAGGGGGCGGGGTAGGAGGCGTGTAAAATTGACTACGACCCCATTGTGTTGTTGGTCTGGGTGGACTGGTGTGCATGAACACGCGTACATACATAGACACACTTCAACAGACAAAATGCTAGTGTATGTGGACATATGTACAGTCTATGCAAGAAGAGAGAGAGAGAGAGAGAGAGAGAGAGAGAGAGAGAGAGAGAGAGAGAGAGAGAGGAGAGCGAGAGAGAGACAGACAGAGAGAGACAGAGAGAGGAAAAGTGCCTGCGACCTACCACATGGGGTATATAGTAACCTACGAAATAGTCAGTATGGTTGCTAGTCATACAACGCGCTTCAGGAGCCCCTCGCCCAGTGCTCGAGTTGTTGGGGTTGTGTAAGATCCAACCACTGGCAATGCACGTGAAGAAGGTATGCACAGAGAAGCCAGATGTAAGAGGAGAGAGAGAGGGAGAGAGAGAGAGTGAGAGAGAACGAAAGGGGGGAGAGAGGGGGAGAGAGAGGGGGAGAGAGAGGGAGAAGAGAGAGGGGGGAGAGAGAGAGGGAGAGGGAGGGAGAGAGAGAGGGAGAGAGAGAGGGAGAGAAAGGGAGAGAGAGAGGAGGAGAGGAAGAGAGAGAGGGAGAGAGAGGGAGGGAGAGAGGGGGGAGAGAGAGGGAGAGAGAGAGGGAGTCCATGCCATGTGGCGTTGGTGATCATGCCTGTCCATAACCTTCTGTCTCGTGTACTGCCAATCTTCCTATAGTCCATGCCATGTGGCGTTGGTGATCATGTGCAGCCAGTCAGTTATGATGCCAGTGCTCCTGCATGCCATGATGTCAAACTGTCCAGCATCTACTCTCCTGGTTCCCCCTGCCTCTCTTCCACTCCAACCTTCCCAATGTACACCAGCTTTCCCTGTGCCATGACATATACAAAGAATATATAAATCCGGCGAACAGGTTCTAATAGAGCATCTTCACCAAGTCTTTACAAATGTATGGGTAAACGAGACAATGCCACAAGATTTCAAGTACGCGCCAATAGTCCACCTTTACAAATGTAAAGGAAATCGCAAATCCTGTGACATCCACCGAGGCATCTCCTTACTTTCAATTGCAGGGAAGATACTCGCCAGAATTCTTCTCAATCACCTCACGGCCCATCTCGATCAAGGTCTTCTTCCAGAGAGTCAATGCGGCTTCAGAAAAGAAGGAGGAACTGTTGACAAGATTTTCGCTGCAAGGCAGCTGCAAGAGATATGTCAGGAACAGAACTCCGAAATGGTCTCCACTTTCATTGATCTTACCAAAGCTTTTGATACAGTCAGCAGAGAAGGACTGTGGATGATTCTGGCAACATATGGCTGTCCACGAAAGTTTGTCCAAATAGTGCGGCTCTTTCATGATGGTATGCAGGCAAGAGTACAGAAAAAATGGTGAACTGTCTGAGCCATTTCCTGTCACCAATGGAGTGAAGCAAGGCTGTGTCCTGGCACCAACAGTGTTCAGCCTCATGTTTTCAGCTATTCTGACGAATGCATTCGAAAATAACGACATTGAAATAGACATCAACTACCGCTTGGATGGAAAGTTGTTTAATCTCAGAAGGCTGAAAGCTAAAACCAAAACTACCAGCGACACCGTCAGAGAGCTTCTGTTTGCTGATGATTGCGCTCTATATGCCAACTTAGAGGCAGACGTGTAACACAATGTTTCAGCTTTTTCACATGCCTGTGCCAACTTTGGGCTCAATATCTACTTGGAGAAGACTGTAGTTGTGCACCAGTCAGATCCAGGGATTAATCACACCGAATATCAAAGTGAATGATCATAGACTAAGTGTTGTGGACAAATTCACCTATCTTGGCAGCGCTGTGTCACAAGCTACCACAATTGATGAAAAAGTGAATGCTAGAATCTCCAAGGTCAGCGCAGCCTTTGGCAGACTATGCAAGAATGTGTGGGACAGAACTGGAATAAGCCTGCAAACAAAGCTGAAAGTCTATAGAGCAGTCGTGTTTTTCACACTGCTATATGCTTGTGAAACCTGGACTGTTTATCAGCGACACGCTAGGAAATTAAACCACTTCCACATAGTCTGCCTTAGGAAGCAATTGAAGATCAAATGGCAAGACAAGATCCCAGACACAGAAGTCCTAGAAAGAGCGTCCATTCCCAGTATCCACACTCTACTAACGAAGAATCAGATTAGCTGGGCTTGTCACTTAACTCGTATGCCAGATCACAGGCTCCCTAAACGAATTTTTTACGGCGAGCAATATACAAAACACTGATCAGACCAGTTGTACAGTATGGCTCTGAAACCTGGAGTACAACTAAAGGAGGCGAAGCCTTGTTACAAACCTTTGAGAACAAAGTCTTAAGACGCATCTTCGGTCCCATTAGGGATACACAAAGTGGAGAGATGGAAAAGAAGAAGCAACAAAGACATTTATGATCTGTTTAAGTCCACGCTAATCACTGGTATCATGAAAGCTAATAGACTGCAATGGCTGGGGCATATAGAAAGAATGGCAGATAATAGGGAAACAAAACTCGCTTACACTCAGGAAATAAATGACCATAGAACCCGAGGTAGACCAAGAAGACGGTGGAGAGATAATATACATACAGACCTACAAGCACTTGGAATCAACGACTGGCAAGAGTAAGGTCAACCAGAGAGACGAATGGAGACGGCTTGTATCTGCAGCAAAGAACCTCAATGGCTCGGAATGCTGAAGAAGAAGAAGAAGAAGAAGAAGAAGAAGAAGAAGAAGAAGAAGAAGAAGAAGAAGAAGAAGAAGAAGAAGAAGAAGAAGAAGAAGAAGAAGAAGAAGAAGAAGAAGAAGAAGAAGGAGGAGAAGAAGAAGAAGAAGAAGAAGGAGAAGGAGGAGGAGGAGGAGGAGGAGGAGGAGGAGGAGAAGAAGAAGCACAAGAGCTACGTTGTGGTAAACGCTCCCAAGGTGACCAGAGGAAACATTTTAAAGACACTCTGGAAATCTCACTGAAAGCGTTTCAATTTATCATAACACCTGAGATACTACTGCCAAAGACCGAAATTCTTGGCGTACATCATTACGCAAGGATGCAGTCACTTGTGAAGCAAACAGCACTGCAAGAACTGTGAAAAAAGTATGGGCAGAAAAACTACTGCAGGAGATCGTCCTCCTGGAACGTCAAGCATTATTTGCCCACATTGTCAAATAACATTTCGAGCCAAAATATGCCTTACCAGCCATCTTAGAACTCACGGCTCCATCCATTCAACTCCACTAGGTGAAGTAAATGGTCATCATCATTCTTGATGGACAAACAACGTAAAGAATATGATGCCAGAAACCAGTTCTCTTTGTGAGTGAACTTCTTTCAAAATAACTTTATTGCTCTTTCAATCCGTCCATGGTGTTCTCATCATATTCTATAAAATTACATCTCAGCAGCTTCCAAATAACTCTCCATTTCTCTTCTAATTGTACATGCTTGTCGTCGTACATCAAGGTTGGCTAAATATAGCTCTTAGGAACTATTCATAACACTATACTAAGAACTGTATCAAGCAAGGAAAGTTGATGTTTATTTATCAATCAATCAATCATGTGCCATGCCGGAAAGCGTGGGGGGGGGGGGGGAGGTGTCCATGACTCGCCATTTCACTCGATCACCAGAGTCGTGGATCAGCTCAGTGTTCCTGTCTCGTCCATGCCATGTGGCCAAGCCATCCAGATATTTTCTTCTCGGTCTTCCTCTTGGTCTGTTCCCTTCGATCTTGCCAGTTGTCACTAAGTTCTCCAGTCCATTTCTTCTCATAACATGTCCAAAAAATTTTGACTGTCTACGTCTAATTTCTCTAATCAATCTACGATTTTCATTTGTCTCCTGTAGTACTTGGTCATTGGTTTTTCTATCTGTCCATGGTATTCTTTGCATTTTCCTCAGAAAACACATTTCTGCAGCCATCAGATGTTTTTCAGCTTGACTGCACATGGTCCAAGTTTCACATCCATACAAAAGAACAGGCTCTATGTATCCCCTCAACACTCTTTTCTCGTTTCAATTGACATCTTTTTATTGGTCAGAATGTTTTTCATCTTGCTAAAGGCTACTTTCGCCATGGCGATTCTTGTTCTAATCTCTTCAAGGCATCTCCCATCAGATGTTATGACTGTTCCGAGATAATTGTACCGATTCACTTGTTGAAGAATATTCCCATTTACTTGTATATTACATTGTGGTACTTCGTTCTTCCTAGTGACGACCATAACCTGTGTCTTCTTACAATTTAATTCCAACCCCAGCTGCTCACTGTGGACAACAACCGCGTCTACTAATTGTTGCAGATCATGTGCATTGTCTGCAATCAATACTGTATCATCTGCATATCTAATGTTATTGATGTTTCGTCCTCCAATGCTGATTCCATTTATGTCTTCTACATTTCTGAAAATATTTTCACTGTATAGGGAAAAAAGATCTGGAGACATTACACATCCCTGCCTAACACCTCTCTTAATAGGTTAATATTGTCCCACTTCATTATCAATCCTTATGGCAGCTTGTTGTTTCCAATATATGTTTTTTATAAGTCTAATGTCTTTCCCATCAATTTGTAGATCTGCAAGCATATCCACCATGTTGATATGTCTAACTTTATCAAAAGCTTTTGTGTAGTCAATAAAGCAAAGATGTATATCCTTGTTTACTTCTATAGCACGTTCAATAACTGTTCGCAGCATATACACAGCATTTACTGTACCCTTTCCTTCTACAAACCCACATTGTTCTTCCCCTATTTCAGGTTGTATTTTCTTCCTCACTCTTTGCATAATAATTCGTAACAAGATCTTTGTGATGTGACTCATTATACTAATTGTTCTATGTTGAACAATAATAATTATTGTAATAGGAGTAATGGATGTAGGTAATTTCTTGTGCAGTCGGTACCATGGTCATCTCTCAGCATATAACTTGCTGATGGTTGCTTTAACATACTTTACACATTACACCAACTCGAACACTGTTAGTTAGTTAGTTATCAGTTGGGGTATCTTCGTTGCACTCCGGACATGTCCATAGGTGCTCAGATCCTCCCCCCAGCATATGCATCAGCGTCCGGTGGCTAATAGTGCCAGTTCTGTGTTGGTTGACGAGGCGCTTTGTTTTCCCGATGTACCTCTCGCGTCTGGCTGTGCCGATTCTTACTCCCAGGTCTTTCATCCTGGACAGCGATGTGGAATCACTGGCGTCAAAATCCTCTGTTCTCGCCATATCTTTAAGGGCGTTAATAACATCCGCACGATCCATGGGCTGGCCATCTACAGGGGGTGCAGAGCCAGCCAATTTATCAGCTCGTTCATTTCCCTCGACTCCCGCATGTCCCGGGACGAAGATGAAGGTGACTTTGCGGACAACAGACTTCCGCAGCGACTCAGTCCACTGTCTACGTACAGATCCAGCTTCGACCTTCTGAATCATGCTCATTGAATCACTTAGTACACACACGTTGGTATAATGCTGTGATTCCAGCCATATGAAAGCCTGTGTAACTGCCATCACCTCCATCGTCATGCTGCTCGTGGTCATAGAGTGGGCACCACTGGATTCTTGAACGGTTCGGCCCGCTGAACGGGCTGTAAATGCCCACGCACTTCTCTGCTGCTTTACAACAGATCCATCTGTATAGATGAGCACTTCGGGGCTATTTGAGTGATCATAGATGAGCGCGTTAACCTCTGCATTGACAGCGGCAGGGTTCTGCTCTCTGCACCGTCTGTCGAGTGTGATAATGCAGGAGAAGGTACACTTAAAAGCTGGATGCACCGGCACCCATTCCTTGCCGGGGTTGATACTGGTAAGACTGCAGACCTGTCCGACGACATCTTCCGCCCGACCCATCCATGATTTGCCCCTCTTTAGCCTGTCACCCTTTTCTCTGAATACAGCGTCATGCAGAGGGTGCTGCTCATCTGCACTTATTTTTTTTTCAACTCGAACACTAATTAACTCTAACAGGAGCCAACTCAAACAACAGTTAACTCGGACACTGTTTATAAGTTTCTACGTATAATGTTCTATGCAGACGACTATCAACATTATGAAATACACCACCACTTATTCGACGATCAATCCACAGTACACTACATCACAATTTAAAAGCGTGGCTCAATGTAGAGCCATAACGCTGTATACTTTTCACCATGTCCATGCTGGACAATGGATCAACGCAGACTAACTCGTCTGACCCCCACATTCCTGTTAGGAAGCGAGTTCCAACGTGTTTCACTTTGTGTGCACAATGCCCGCCTTTTACGTTCTGGTCTTTACTTGCTGACCACCGTCACTGAACTGTGCACGACTCTAAACTACCTGTACTCACTAGCCCATGACCTAATTCAGGTCACGGCATTTCTATATAGTGGTCAAGCCTTATGTCTCGCGCTCTGAAGGTTGTGAGTTCGATTCCGGACTACGTCTTTCAGTTCACGAGTGACATTTTCTCGGGGACTCTTGGGGTCGTGGCTTAACCTACGGAATTTGTGCATTTTGCGATGCAAAGGCAGGTTGTCTTGTGGAATGAGACCGAGACAAATGGGATGAAATCCGGTGCAATAAAGTCGATCCTCTCCACATGCATATAGTAACATGACATACACTTTCAATATCCTTCAGTCACAACACGTTAATAAGAATGATGTCCTCCGAGAAGAAGTTGATGTCTATGTGTACAAAAATGTATATATTAACATGACATACACTTTCAGGATCCTTCGTTGGGCTAATCTTCGTGCCGTCGGTGAGCCTGTTAAGTTATTACTTCAACAAGCGACGGTCGCTAGCAACAACCATCAGCAACGGTGGGGGGTGTGTGGCCAGTATTGTATCCCCACCCGTCATTCGTGCCATCACTGCCGAGTTTGGGATGAGGGGGACCTTTCTGATACTCGCCGCTTTTGAATTGCACATGGTTGCCGCTGGTCTACTGATGAGACCTGTCTCGTCATACAGGTATGGGTGTTAATGTGCTTGCTGCCTCCACTCGGTTGCACTCCACACACAGTACGCTCCTCACAAAGTTAACTCCACACAGTTCCATCCACACATCAAACACATTTCCCTCCACACACAGTTCCTTTCACACACAGTCATCCACACACAGTTCCCTCCGCACACAGTTACCATCCCCCCACTAAACACACAGTTCCCTCCACAGACAATTCCCTCAAAACACCAAACACATTTCCCTCCACACACAATTCCCGTCACATACAGTTGCCCCCACACAGTTACCTCCACACACAGTTACCTCCATACAGTTCACTCCACACATCTAACTGAACACACAATTCCCGCCACACATCTACCTCCACACACAGTCACCGACTAGTACTAGAAATAGTGTGTTGTGTCTGGGAGTAGCGTGTGATGTTATAGGTAACAACTGAAAGTATATCTTCACATTTATTAAAGCATGCGTGTGTTGCTTTTGTTTTTCAGTAGGAGAGTTATGGATCATTGTGTTTTATTTAATCGTTATTAATTGTTTACCTCTTTCAAAGACAGGGAGCTGATATTTCCAGGTGTCTGTTACGGAATCGCTGTTATTGCAACAAGGTTATAAATGTTAAATATTGCCTCTATTCTTATATCGTCAGTCTAATATGGAAAACCATGTAAATAATTAACCTTTGATTTTGACAATTAAATGGCAACTCTGAGAACACTGACCTGAACAAAAAGCTCTCACGAGCATGACGAGTCAAGGGTATTGTATTTAGTAACAAGCAGCAAATGGAAAATTTGTGAACAAACGAAACATGTGAGACAAATAATATACAAAAGCATATGTTAACAGTTACTATAATTATACTATAGAACGAACTACCTTTACTAGGGAAGGGAGAGAGAGAGAGAGAAGAGAGAGAGAGAGAGAGAGAGAGAGAGAGAGAGAGAGAGAGAGAGAGAGAGAGAGGGGAGGGAGGGAGGGAGGAAAGTGGCGGGATAATCATAAGTGAACTCTATGACCTAGCGGACGGTATCGCAAACATCGTGGTGATCGAGCAGGGAAGATCAATAGACGAGCCTGATATCATCATCGCCACCAGGAGGAACACAGGACGAACACATAACTTTAGGGACACTTCAGATTCTGCTTCCTTGTCCAGAGCCAGAAAGATGAGAGTGAGGCGCAGCCCAGCCACGTGAGCATTTTGTCAAAGGCACACAACCTTGCCATCTTGACCGACGATAGTTATCGTTCTTCACACAAGGCATGATAACCTTCAATAGCACAGTAAAGACCATGATCCTGGGTTGACCCCAGTTAGAATCGCCCTCATCCTCATCAAGTACGATGCCAGCTGGCGTAGGCATTCGTGTCACTCCACATATCTCGGTGTTTGGTGTTCTGGATCAACTGAGATGCTAATATTACTCCATGCCACTGTTTCAATCCATCCAGCATAATTTCTCTTTGTCGACCTATGCGTCTCAATCCTTCGATCTTTCCAGTTGTCATGATGTTCTCGTGCGAAGCGGGTGTGCAACCACGCGGCACACACTGGACACACCAAATTACCACAACAGAACATCACAACGCATAGCCTACGATGGGTAGCGTTGTGATGTTCTGTTGTGATAATTTGGTGTGTCCAGTGTGTGCCGCGTGGTTGCACACCCGCTTCGCACGTGTGGTCCGGGACTGGTTCCGGATCCGGTCAGGGTTATGCGCTGCTGACGGGCTCAAATGAGGGCGAAACTCGAGTGTATTGCTTCCATATTGACGTGGATGGGCCTTAGGTTCATACCAGAATGCGATCGGCGTTGCCAGTAGTGGGTTGTGCTCAATATTTATAAATCTTTAACTCGAGAAATAAGAAAGAACACAAGAAAGGACAAAAATCAATATATACAGGATTGCTGTACCAGAATAGAGCAATATCATAAGGCTGGAAGAGATGATGAAATGTTCAAGGAAATGAAGTTATTGACAAGAAATGTTCAACCTCAATTGAATGTTATCTGTGACAAGATGGGAAATACCTTAACAGAATCTAGACAAATTCTAGAAAGATGGCAGGAGTACTGCAGTGGAATGTATGATATGAGTGACAGTGAGGATATGAATGAGATACATGAGCCAATGACAGCAGAGACAGAACCTGAACCCTCATTAGATGAAATTGCTTGGGCTATAAGGAACCTGAAGAATGGTAAATCACCTGGATGTGATGAGATACCAGCTGAACTAATTAAAGCAGGAGGAGAAGAAAGCATACACATATATCATGCATTATGTACAAAGATTTGGAAATATGGTATATGGCCAAAAGATTGGAAGAGAACTATCTTCATTCCAATACCAAAAAAGGGCAACCTGAAATTATGCACCAACTATAGAACTGTTGCCCTGATAAGTCATGCAAGTAAAATTCTACTAAAAGTCATAATGCGAAGACTTAGTAAGAAAATGGAAGAAGAATTAACGTAGTTCAAGCTGGATTTAGACAAGGAAGAGGAACAAGAGATCACATATTCAACATGCGTTTAATAATAGAGAAGTGCAGAGAATTTAATGTAAACCTATTCTCATGTTTTGTGGATTATTCAAAGGCATTTGACTGTGTACAGCATCAGAAACTTTGGGAAATCATGAGGAATACGGGCTTTCCTTCACATGTAGTACATCTCATAAAAATGCTATATCTAGACCAACAAGCAGCAGTTAGAATAGATGGCGAGACATCAGATTGGTTTGACATCAAGCAAGGAGTCCGTCAGGGCTGCGTGCTGTCACCCTATTTGTTTAACCTGTATGCCGAAAATATAATGAGAAATGTAAGAGATGATATAAACAGGGAGCCATATGATGCCCTAAATATCGGCGGTCATGACATACCAGAGATTCGATATGCTGATGATACAGTATTACTATCCACAACACAGAATGGCATAGAAAACCTAATAGCCTCAACACAATTGAATAGTGAAAATCACAACATATCTTAACATAGCAAAAACTAAGATAATGCATACAGATAAAACTACTATGGAGAAAGAAATATACATTAATGGGAGAAAATTGGAGGTGGTGGAAAATTTTGAATATCTTGGGTCATTGATTACGAATAATGGTGACACAATGAAAGAAATTAAACGGCGACTATCCATTGCTCTTCAAAGACTAAAACAGATGAATAAATTATGGTGTGGGACAGACAGAACTACAAAAATTAGATTTTTAAGAGCATGCATCTTTCCCATTGCAACATACGCCTGTGAGACATGGACACTTACTAAACAAGCTGAACAGCGCATACATGCCTTTGAATATAAATGTTATAGACGAGTTCTAAGAATATCTTGGGTAAAGAAAAGAACAAATGCATCCATACTTCAAGAGTTGAATATTGAGAAGGGATGGCTATTAAAGACGATAAAACAAAGAAAATTGAAGTATTTTGGTCACTTGAAACGTCACAACAGTTTGGAGAGAACAATAATGGAAGGGTATATGCCTGGGAAGAGAGGAAGAGGAAGGCCAAAGAGAAGATGGGTGCAAGATGTGGCGGATGATCTCCAGATGGGCGTATCAGACGCGGGACATCTTGCTTGTGATCGAGAAGTTTTCCGGAAGGTTGTTATGGGAGCGAGGTTCTGCAAAGGACATGCTACTGAATGAATGAATGAGATGCGAAAGTAGATTATCTGGCATGAGGAACAACTTTCTGGATTCCGAGCTAGGGCCGTGGCTGCTGACAGCTTCACGCGAACTCGAGGTGTCTGGTCAGTAGATAGTAGTGTTAGAGAACCCTTGGTTTTAACGGTGGGAAGATAAATGAGAAGAGATGAATGTTTGCTAGAAGAAGAGCCAGCGTGTTAGGGCGTGCTAGCGTATGATAGGAAATATATGATTAAAGTTGGGTATCTAACAAATGGTTTCAAAGTATCCAGACATATACCTGAATATTAATCGGATCAGTGCCAAAGGATAATATATCGCCAGTTTGAGACATAAGGACGATATATCGCCATACTACGGTCATTATTTTATTGTGTGGTATCTCCCACAATTGCAATGGTCAGTGAACGAAATCCACATTATATTACTTGCCCACTTAATTTGTGCACCGTGTTCGGCCCACACCTTCTTTTATGTTTGGCACTAAATCAGTTAACAGTTTATTGTCGTTGATTTTCTTTAATATGATTATCTATCAACCGTAGACCAAGGAATTTTAAAGGAAATTTGATATCCTTAGACACTAGATCAAATCCTTTGAATTGTTTGTAACAGTTGTGATTGTAAATAAGTGAAGAGCAGTGATGTTTGAAATAACTAATTAACTATTTTACTTTGACTGGTGGTATATGATGAGGCGAAATAATGAGGTGGTCCTTGTCTTCGTTGTTTAAAGTTTGATAAAAGACATGGGCTGGCAGCTACAAAATGGGTTATTTTGTGTGAAGAGCTTTCCAGATCATCGCTCTCATCACAACCAGCCAGAAAGACGATTGAAACTTAATAGGAGGACCATACCATCTGCATATCTGATATCGGGGATGGGATTTCTCCCCCCAATGATGTACTACAGAATGTGCGCCGTGACAACAATACAGTGTTTCTTCGTAGTCATTGTTCAGACGTTACTGTATACCTTACTATATCCTGTGATCAGTGACAACATCTATATATTTACTGTAATGTGATCGATCATCAACAAATCGTTCATATATCAAATAATGTGATCAGAGTCAAATTGCATGTTGTATATAGTGTGGCCAGAGACAAACTGCATGTTTCATATAATTTGATCAGAGACAAACTACATGTTTCATATAATTTGACCAGAGACAAATTGCATGTTTCAAATACTGTGATCAGAAACAAATTGCATGTTTCATATAATGTGCCCAGAGACAAATCTCATACGTTTAATAATGTCATCTCTTTATCACATTATTCAAGAGCTATTCCTCGGGACGTCACGGGCCTAACTGAACTTAACAACGACATAACTTCAATGACAGATGAACCAGAAAATGAAAAACAAGCAATGAAGTCTAGTCATAATGTGACTACCGAAGCAGAGCAGAGCCTGATACCTTCATCCTCAGACCAGGACACACAGAACCCGGTTCAACCACGGCAGGGGGATACCATCAGCAAGAACAGCAGCGGGCGCTTGTATGACAGAGTCGACAGCCATGTCAGTGACGTCACTTTAGACGATATTGAAGAAGCTGAAGTTTATGAAGCCGAAAGGGCATTACCAAATAACGAACTTGCCACGCAAGACAACTACGCAAGAGGTACTAAATCAAATCAGCCTTTCTTGGCCAGACAAACCTCAAAGAAGGAATTAATTCGGAGCTTCAGGAAGGATTCAGTTGGTCAGACGAGCAAACACGGCAGTAATTGGAGCATCAACCAGAAAAGCCCAGCCCAGGCGGTTCATCATGGCAGCATCATGAGTGTGACCAGTGGACTGGAACCTGCTGTAACCGGTGTAGGGTTACTGGAAGGCCTTGCAACGACCGACCCTGGGAAAGACCAAGGTTGGCGATCATGTTGCTGCATCAGTGTGGTCCGGAAAATATTTGATCCGCAACTGTTCAGGTACGTATTTCCTTAATCTTCTTCAGCCATCTGGTCTGGGGGTAGACATGGGCGATCATGACTCTCCATTGCTCTCTGTCATCATATGTTTTAATTCAGTTGTAAAGTAGGTAAAGGACCCTTTGACACGCTTTCATGTACATTGGGTATATGGTGCTACACGTTTATGTTTATAGACCAAAAGTCACTCGATGGCTGATGAGGCCAGTATGACACTGACCCCCTTGACTTCCCGTGACCGGTCGACCTGGACACCCAGGTCAGTGGTTAAAATGTCTTCTCCCCGATGAGCATGGAACCCAAACCCAGTGGACGGACAGGCCAGGGTCCAGCCAGCACGCTCCCACGGCTTCCTTAATTAAGCTGGCGTTGCTAAAATTATTAATTGTTCAAATATTGAGCACAAGCCACTACTGGCAACACTGATCGTATTCTGGTATGAACCTAAGGCCTATCATATGGACGTGGATTCCATATTGACGTAGATAGGCCTTAGGTTTATACCAGAATACGATCAGCGTTGCCAGTAGTGGTTGTGCTCAATATTTAAATTTCAAATCCCGAAACAACCAAATAATAAGTTAATTGTTTACCAACCGTTTACGATTTCTACAAAATATTGTTCTATTTTCGCCTGTCTCCCACAGCTAGGTGGCTTACCACAACAAATTATTGTTCTATTGTCCCCTATCTCACAGAGACAGCTATCTTGCTGTAAAAAATTATTGTTCTATTGTCCCCTATCTCACAGAGACAGCTATCTTGCTGTAATAAATTATTGTTCTATTGTCCCCTATCTCACAGAGACAGCTATCTTGCTGTAATAAATTATTGTTCTATTGTCCCCTATCTCACAGAGACAGCTATCTTGCTGTAATAAATTATTGTTCTATTTGTCCCCTATCTCACAGAGACAGCTATCTTGCTGTAATAAATTATTGTTCTATTGTCCCCTATCTCACAGAGACAGCTATCTTGCTGTAATAAATTATTGTTCTATTGTCCCCTATCTCACAGAGACAGCTATCTTGCTGTAAAAAATTATTGTTCTATTGTCCCCTATCTCACAGAGACAGCTATCTTGCTGTAATAAATTATTGTTCTATTGTCCCCTATCTCACAGAGACAGCTATCTTGCTGTAATAAATTATTGTTCTATTGTCCCCTATCTCACAGAGACAGCTATCTTGCTGTAATAAATTATTGTTCTATTGTCCCCTATCTCACAGAGGACAGCTATCTTGCTGTAATAAATTATTGTTCTATTGTCCCCTATCTCACAGAGACAGCTATCTTGCTGTAATAAATTATTGTTCTATTGTCCCCTATCTCACAGAGACAGCTATCTTGCTGTAATAAATTATTGTTCTATTGTCCCCTATCTCACAGAGACAGCTATCTTGCTGTAAAAAATTATTGTTCTATTGTCCCCTATCTCACAGAGACAGCTATCTTGCTGTAATAAATTATTGTTCTACTGTCACCTACCTTATAGACGCAGCTGCCTTGCTGTAATAAATTATTGTTCTATTGTGCCCTATTTCCCAGAAGCACCTAGTTTACTGTAATAAATTATGTTTCTACTGTCCCCTACCTCCGACTGGCAGCTGGCTTGCGGTAAGATAATATTGTTATATTGCCCTTTATCTTATACATTCAGCTGGCTTGCAGTAATAAATGATTGTTCTATTGTCCTCCATATCACAGAGGCATCAGGGTGTTGTAATAAATTATTGTTCCCTTTCTTCCACAGCCAGCTGGCTTGCTGTAATAAACTGTACTTCCATCGTCTCCTATCTCCCACAGGCAACTGGCGTTCCGAGTGTTCCTGATTTCCGCAGTGCCTAGCGCCACCTCACAGTATCTTCTGCAGTACGTGCCAACAATTGCTGTCATCAAGGGAGCCACTCCAGACCAGGCGGCTACCCTTCTAACCATCATAGGATCTGTGGACTTGGTCAGTCGTCTGGCCACTGGCTTCTTTGCCGATACTCATTTGCTGAAAACATCGCAGATTGTTGCAATTGCGCAGATATGTCAAGGTTGGTACCTTCGCAGTGCTTTCAGTCTTTCTTGTTCATCTTATATCCTTAAAGAAGTCGTGAAACAACTGTAGGCAGGAGCACTATCACTACATACACGTGTCTCCAAAATTGATTCAATCTCATAAACAGCCCACAAAAAGTTTCTAGGCACAGTGCATGAAGTCCGTAACACCGGCGAGAATCCAGGTATCTGTATAATAGAATCACATCATCGTAATCCGGTAGGCCATCTTGTTTAGAACGTCCTGTATTCCCTCCATCATAGTAGGTTTTGTTTTCTTCCGAAATTTCTCTCTAACGTCAGCACCATTTTCCATCCATGGTACTAGAATCACACATGTTATAAACATAATTTCTGAAGTTGGTTTTCTAATGTAAAATTTAGAATGGACAGCGGCCTATGGGGCTTGTACTTTTCGCTTTCTAACTGCACATTCAAACCTTCGACTTCAAGCGCTCGACTAGTTCATCGACGTCCAATCACGGTGTATTCATACATTCATCTTTTAATCAATCATCTACTTCATCGAAGTCTAATCACGGTGTATTCATACATTCGTCTTCCAATCAATCGTCTAGTTTATCAACGTCTGATCACGTTGTATTCATACATTCATCTTTTAATAAATCATCTACTTCATCGAAGTCTAAGCATGGTGTATTCATACATTCATCTTCCAATCAATCGTTTAATTCATCGACGTCCAGTCACGGTGCATTCATTCATTACAAATGCACGCTGAATGTGGCCTCTCGGGAAGCCAGATTTCTTTAGAATACTCTGGCCAATAAATACATATGAAAGCAACACATTACGCGATGGAAGAGATTTACAGGAATAATACCAATACACTCTCCTTGAGACTGAAAGAGGTAAGATATCATAAAAAGCCGCGGTAGTGCAGTGGTTAACGTGCTTACTAAACAAGACATGGATGCGGATTGAATCTCCAGCAGTGGCAGTATTCTGAACGCCGACATTTGCGGCCCTGGGTTTCATCCATCCATCATGTGCCATGCCGATAAGTATGGGTGATCATGTTCTGCTATCTCACTCGATCACCAGAGTCGTGGATCAGCTCTGTGTTCTTGTCTCGACAATGCCACGTGGTCAAGCCATCCTGGCATTTATTTCTCGGTCTTCCTCTTGGTCTCTTCCCTTCGATCTTGCCAGTTGTCACCAAGTCATCCAATTCATTTCTTCTCATAATATGCCCAAAAAATGTTGACTGTCTACGTCTAAGGTCGCTAATCATTTTACGACCATTCATGTGTTTCATGAAGGACTGGGGTCACACAACTTTATTAGTACTGTATCATTTTCAGAATGCCGTAAGCAGGAAACGTGTCGAGGATAGAAACCAATCACCCAAGCTCAGTATTCTGTGGCCTATAGTATTTTAACATCTAACACTTCACGCCCCAATGACCTGTGTAAGGTCTATACAGTAGCACGTATAAAGAAGCATTTGACTCAGGTACTATAAATTGGAGAACTTAGTGACAACTGGCAAGATCGAGCGAGGGGAAGAGAACAAGGGGAAGACAGAGAAATAAATACCTGGATAGCTTGGCCATATGGCATGATCGAGACAAGAACACTGAGCTAATTCACGACTCTGGTGATCAAGTGAGATGGCGAATCATGACCGCCCACGCTTATCGGCATGACACATGATGGATGGACTATAAATCAAAGTCGCTGCAGTCGTACATTATCTATGTATACATCATCATCATCATCATCATCATCATCATCATTATCATCATCATCATCATCATCATCATCATCATCATCATCATCATCATTATTCTGGGCTCCACAGATTAATTTTAGTCAAGAATTATACTGGGTTTGTGCTGCCCCAGGCACCCTGCTGCCTAAGGATATCTCTAACATATTTAATTATAACAAACAGGATATGACGTGCACATTCTTCTCCTTCTTATTCCTTCTTCTTCTCATTCTTCTTCTTTCTTCTCTTTTCTCTTTCTTCTTCCTTCCTATTCTTCCTTCTTGTCTACCTTCTTCTCCTTTCTTCTTCTCCATGTCTATTCCATTGTTCACATAGGGCAGTGAGGAGCATTTTGTGTGATGTTCACTGGCACAGAAACGGAGCATAATGGGGACGACCCGTTGCCGTGAAGTTGGAACCGTGACTAACTAACTAACTAACTAACTAACTAACTAACTAACTAACTAACTAACTAACTAACTCTTCTTCTCCCTACTTCTTCTTCCTTCTTCTTCTGTATTCTTCTTCCTCCCTCTTCTTCCTTCCTCTTTCTTCTTCTTCGTCCTCCTATCTCCTCCTCCTTCTTCTTCTCCTTCTCCTGTCCCCTTTCTAATTCCGTGCCACTTGGGCCAACACCTTCAGACTTCGATGGTTAAGGTTTTTTTTTTCTGGAATCCCCCTTCCATAGGTAACTTGCCATCTGGGGATTGTTGTTCTTCTTGTGTGATTCCTCCCCACACCCTCTCCTGACACCCTGTTGAAGTCGAGATTTCTCGTATATATTTAATTACAACTCAACAGAATATGACTTTGTTACTAACAGGAGTTGTCCAGATTATCTTGACCCCAGCATGTTGCTCTCTGTATCTGTCCCCCAGGCATCCGGCTGCAGTTTAACGCGCTGTTCCATATTTGCTCTGTTTATCTGTCCCCCAGGCATCCTGCTGCAGTTTAACGCGCTGTTCGACAACTTCCACAAGATGATTGCCATGGTTGTGATCATGGGTCTGTTTATCGGGACCAGACAGTCGCTGCTTCCAATGATACACATCGAGATAGTGGGAATGGAGATGATGGCCCGTTGCCTCAGCATCACAGCCATGCTTGCTACAATCTCTGCGGCCTGCCATAGCCCCATGCTCAGTAAGTTTCCTTGATACTACTGTCCTTATGTGTCCTTTTTATTTCAGCCATAGTAAGTTCCTTTCACACTAACGATGTCATTACATGAATTCACATTTTATTTTTTTGCCATATTCCAATGATTAGTAAGTTCCCTTGGCGCTAAATAAAGTGACATTTTATGTATTACAAGTTATAACCTGTTCCTTATTGAGTTATCTTGACACTATAAAAAGTCCTTCCGTGAAATTATATTTTGTTGCCAGCCATAACCCGATGCTCCATGAGTTATCTTGACAATAAATAATGTCCTTACACGAGGTCATTTACTTTCTTTTCCCCAGCCATAGCTGAACGGTGGGGTGAGGGGGGGGGGGGGGCGGTGAAGAGAACGGACGGACACATATTATTATCCAAGGTTAAGAATTGTACACGCAGACCCGTCTAACATGCTGCCCCTCTTATCTCTCTGCGGTCATACATCACACTCGGGGCCAATCTTAGACAACAACAGCGACGATATCTGCATTAAAACTCATAAACTCATGGAAAATGTGCAATAATCATGAATACCAGGTTTACGAAACAAAAGGATGTTCCTTATATTTATTTACAGAAACTATAGCAATTTAACGTCATTCATTAATACACATTTTTGACATGACAATTGCAATTCTCTATTGCGCCACTGTTAGGAGAATTTTTATTATACTAGTTATTTTTCAAGTATTGAGAGAGGGGAAAAGAGGGGGGGGGGGTGGGGGGGGAATTAAGAGATATAGTAATAAATAGAGAGTTAGAGAGAGGGAGAGAGATTTAGAGAAAGGGAGAGAGAGAGGGGAAGAAAATAGAAAAGAGTGCGATCTCTCGGTAGACAGAGAGAAATATATAGAGGGAGAGACGGGGAGAGAGAGAGAGGGAGAGCGGAAGAGGGAGAAAGAGAATGATAGAGAGAGAGAGAGAGGGTGTGAGGAGAAGAGAGAAGGAGAGCGAGATAGAGATGAAGGGAGAGAGGATGACAGAGAGGAAAAGACATAAGTAGAGGGAACGAACGAACGAACACACTTTATTTTTAAAGGGTTAAGAATTGGGCACGCAGGCCCGTCTAACATTCTGCCCTTCTATCACTCTCTTTCATACATTATTTCATTCACACATTATTCAAGGCTAACAAAGAACAGCAACAATATAAAAGATATGCATAGAGAGAGAGGTGGATGGAGAAAGCTAGAGAGTGGTGGAGGGAGAGAGACAGAGACAAATAGATAGAGAGAGGGGAGAGAGACAAAGAGATAGAGAGAGGAGGGGGAGAATGAGAAAGATAGAGAGAGGTAGAGACGTATAGCAAGAGAGAGAGAGGGGGGATACACAGAGAGGGGAAAGAAAGAGATATAGACAGAAAGAGCGAGGGGGATAGAGAGGGAGAGATAGTGTGACGTAGGGTCAACCCATAACAAGTTATTACTAGTATGTATTACAATAAAAAGATGTCAATTGAAACGAGAAAAAGAGTGTTGAGGGGATACATAGAGCCTGTTCTTTTGTATGGATGTGAAACTTGGACAATGTGCAGTCAAGCTGAAAAACATCTGATGGCTGCAGAAATGTGGTTTCAGAGGAAAATGCAAAGAATACCATGGACATACGGAAAAACCAATGACAAAGTACTACAGGAGACAAATGAAAATCGTAAATTGATTAGAGAAATTAGACGTAGACAGTCAAAAATTTTTGGACGTTATGAGAAGAAATGGATTGGAGAACTTAGTGACAACTGGCAAGATCGAAGGGAACAGACCAAGAGGAAGACCGAGAGGAAAATACCTGGATGGCTTGGCCACATTGCATGGACGAGACAGGAACACTGAGCTGATCCACGACTCTGGTGATCGAGTGAAATGGCGAGTCATGACCACCCACGCTTTCCATGGCACATGATTGATTGATTGATTGAGACGCATCCGCTGTAGGATTTCATGTGCTTTAACTTATACAGTTATGGTAATCATTGTGATTTCTCCAGGTGCCGTTCTGGAAGCCACGGGGTCCTATGACATCGTCCTCTACTATGTGGGTGTGGCGCTGATCGTGGGAGCCGTCATCATGTTGTTCATGCCACTTCTAGCAAAGATCGATGCCCGACGCCAGGCGAACAAGATGGCCGCATAAAACTACACCAACAGCCTGTCTACAAATTATTTTTGACGTTACCAACATCTATCCTCTGTCCTATAGACGGACGAGACTATCAGTACGACCAATGACCACTTGCTGCACGAGTCATGTTTACAGCGGCAGATAGTACCCTATACCTCAGGTCAGCTGTTGGTCGCGTTGGGAAAAGAAAGCAGCCGGAGACAAGTATATCCTCCTGGAATACTAAAGATGTTAGAGAGATGGCAAAGAGCAAGAAGATATTGGATGGGTTATGGAATGCCGGAGGAGATGGCCATATGTGGAGTTTGTCATGAGCATGCGATTAATTATGGTTGTTGTTGTTGTTGTCTTCTACTAATATCGTTAAGAGTCATGGGGAGTAGTAATTGAAGTTCCGGAGCCTGTGACTAGCGCCTGTCCTTCAATTTCCTCTATGATTTGTGACAGTATTGTCT
>JACEFZ010019855.1:0-33215 GCA_014155875.1 Cepaea nemoralis
TTGCCTTCCCTGTTTAACTCAAGCGTAGTCTATACACAATACTTCAAGTAGTGCTGGACTGAATATTGCATGTGGATTAGCCTTCCCTGTTAACAGTATCCCTCGCCATGAAGCGAACCCACTCCGACTTCAGAGATACTTGCAATTTACATCCCCCAAAGTCAAGGACAAGAAGTCAACATTTTAGTCCAAAGGTCCGGTGTAGGAGTTGAACCCCCTACCTCGGTATCAGCACACTGGATGTTTAAGAACACCCGTTTTTATGCATTCACCCATGCTGACTTCTACAGAAGTTAATATACATAGTATTTTTTATCCTAGGTGAACAGAAATAGTTTGGCCATATAAAATGTTACAGTGGATAAGAAAGAACAGTAATGGAAAGTGTAGTTCCTGGCAGAAGAGACAGGGTTAACGATGGCGGACACAGGGCACTAAAGAAAACCAGAACATGAAAACCAATGAGGCAGAGGAACTGATGAAAGACCAGGTCTCTCCAGCGGGCCATAATGAAGGCAATATTCTACAAAGGATTTGCTTCATGATGATGATTGTCCTAAGTAAGATCAACTACTAGCTTGTTTAAGTGTATTTTCATTCACTGTCATTTTCAGAACTGGCTTAGTTTTTGTTTTTATTATAATTATGTCTAAGCCATTTTTATTGCTTATTTTTTGTGCTTGGAGTCATTTTAACACAAAAATATCTAAGTAAAAACAGCATACAGTAACTGACTGGGTTTATAAAGCATTGTTCTATCTTGTTCTACAATGTATTTCCCATATCATTAATACAATTACTATAATACTTATTATTTAGTTGGGTAGTTATTTTTTCACTTTCTCATATGCTCATCATCATTTTTCACTTTATCCGTTAAGCAAGGTGGGAAGGAATAGTTGACGTTCCAGTGCCCAATGGCATTCAATAATCTCATTTTGTATGTCCTTTCTTTGTCTCTTGATTCACTGTATTTGATTAGTTTCTGTCCGCGAGCTTAACATTGCTCCACTGTACAAAATCAAACATAATGGTCTTCCTCCACTGCGCAAAAAAAAAACAAAAAAAAACATAACGGTCTTCCTCCACTGTTCAAAACCAAACATAATGACCTTCATCCACTGTACAAAACCAAACATAATGACCTTCATCCACTGTACAAAACCAAACATAATGACCTTCATTCACTGTACAAAACCAAACATAATGACCTTCCTCCACTGTACAAAACCAAACATAATGATCTTCCTCCACTGTACAAAACCAAACATAATAACCTTCATCCACTGTACAAAACCAAACATAATGACCTTCCTCCACTGTTTAGTTTAGTTTAGTCAAAGCATCAACATCACGGCACACGGGTGTAACCCATAAGTGCTCCGTTCTACTCCTGACTCAAGCCTGAGTCCGGAGAATCTCAGCTCGGTGCACTAACTCTGTAGTACCTGCGAGGATCCTGAAATGCTTTGGGTAGATTTTTAACTCAAAATTTTGCTAGGGCAGCGCCGTTACACTACTCTTTTTCGATTTCCAACTGCCAAGGGAATTTTTACGTGAGCAACAATACACACGGGCCTCCGATCTCACTACCCAGAGACCAGGGGAAATTTTATTACTGGAAGTCCATGTGAAAAAATCCCGGTCCTGACCAGGGCTTGAACCCAGGACCTCCAGCACTCGAGGTGGACACCATACCTCGAGATCACTCATCCCCCTCCACTGCACATAACCAAACATAACGGTCTTCCTCCACTGTACAAAACCAAACATAACGGTCTTCCTCCACTGTACAAAACCAAACATAACGGTCTTCCTCCACTTTACAAAACCAAACATAACGGTCTTCCTCCACTGTACAAAACCAAACATAACGGTCTTCCTCCACTGTACAAAACCAAACATAATGGTCTTCCTCCACTGTACAAAACCAAACATAACGGTCTTCCTCCACTTTACAAAACCAAACATAATGGTCTTCCTCCACTTTACAAAACCAAACATAACGGTCTTCCTCCACTGTACAAAACCAAACATAACGGTCTTCCTCCACTGTACAAAACCAAACATAATAGTCTTCCTCCACTTTACAAAACCAAACATAACGATCGTCCTCCATTGTACAAAAGCAAACATAATGACCTTCATCCACTGTACAAAACCAAATAACAAATCCACCAAAAGAACAGACCACTGAGACCGCAAAACCAGAACTGGGTCCCTAGTCTAGCTACGGTCCCATGGATCACTAGGCCCCTAAGCAGATGTGAAGTTCCAGTACTGAACACCCAACTGCTTTCTGAGCTTGGAGAATGAAAGGAATGCTCTGCAACCCAGACCCCACATAGATGGTACATAAGTACCAGGTTAGACAGAAAGACTCCACACCCACCTCACTGAAATAGATGCAAGCCGTTTTCAGGACTCATACAACCTTAACATCAACACATCAGCTTAAGAGTTACAACTCAATCCCCCAGGAGATTCACAACCACCATAAGAAAAACTACTGTTGTCATTAGAACAAATAATAGAAAACCCTCATCTTGCTCTTCTGAAGCCAATGTTAACTGAAAGACACTTCAAAGGACTTGTTCATGTGTCCACTGTCCTTGGGATACCTTTCAGACTCATGTTATTAGATCATTGGTAACACTGCTGGAAATCAGGACTTTCACAAGGCCTCAGATATATAACCTGCCTGCATTAGGGCAGCCACCAGCCAGTTTGCAGACTGAGACTGTTCTTTCACCTCTGATAAACAAAACCCTTCTTGACTTACTGGGGATCAGAAGTCGGGTCTCCTAATTTACAGAAGGGTTATCTAACCTCTCAGAGCACATCCACTTTGACGAAGCCAACAATAAATGCATGCAAGAATATGTAACCAGTTCAACTGGCTTACCTCTGGTGTATATTTATTCTCATGACAATTTCACTCAAACTTGCATGCCTACCTCTTGTATGTTTTTTTTTTCTAACAGAATGCTACGTGCATTTCAAGTCTTTAACAAAACAGCTCTTCACAACCGTTGAATAACCTTTGCGTTTATTTCAACGTAGATGTTTTTGTGTAGTTGTATCAGTATATGTTTGTTGTTATTGTGCTGATGAAGGCTTTAGCTGCTGCGACTGTTTTGTCACTTGTCATTATCTTCCAGTAAAGTTTACAGACTCTGCTTCTCGTTTTTCTTGATTCACTGACTGTATTTTATTTCTCACAGCAATTGCACTCAAACTTGCATGCCTACCTCTGATGCTTTTATTTCTCACAGCAATTTAACTCAAACCTGCATGTCTGTCTTTGATGTTTTTATTTCTCACAGTAATTTCACGCAAACTTGCATGCCTACTCTGAAGTTTTTATTTCTCACAGCAATTTCACAAAAACTTGCATGCCTACCTCTGGTGTTTTTATTTCTCACAATTTCACTCAAAATTGCATGCCTACCTGTGTTATGTTTTTATTTATCAAAACTGTTACATTGTGTTTTCTTACTCACCTCTGGGGTAGTTTTAACCTTCTGCAAGTTTTCATTTTCCTTTTTCAAAATTTCATTCTGAAAATTAGAAAATATGTATCTCAGAGCATTGAACAAAACACTAGTAGAAAGCAGTTAAAACAAATGGACTTGATTTTGTACTAGCAACGTGGACCTGTGTTGGTGTAGTGGTTAGAGCATGTTCCTAAGACTACAATGATCATAAGCTTTATCTCAATAGCACGCCCGTGTGTTGCCGGGGCCCATACGGGGGAGCAAAGAATAGTAACACTGTTGCCTACCATGCATGTCGTAAGAGGCGACTAAGGAGGATATGGTTCCGTCGCCCTGCTACTGAGTGCGTGGCGCGACACTGTGAGCTGTGAGTTTCACGTGGAATGCTTTTACATCTGTCCGCGGTTGTTTGTAGCGTGAACTGTATGTTCGGAACGATGGCAGCCGGCTGTTGCTGGATTGACTGGTTTGCCTTTTCAGGCTCAAGAGTGCATTTTTCAGGAGACTCCATGGAGTCGCCGCTGGAGCTACGGAGTTCGTTCTTTGTGCGGCACTTTCGGCGGGTTATCCTGTGGAAAGAGACCGAGCCATATGTGAGAAAACCCGGGTCAATGAAGTCTTTCTGGTGACAGCCGTTTCCATCGACGATGAACTGTATTGTTCATGCAGGACTTTTGTGTACCTATGCGGGTTGTTGACTTGCCGATACTCCTTTCTATTCCATTGTTCACATTGGGTAGTGAGGAGCATGCGACTAACTAACTAACTATCTCAATAGCAGCATAATTAAGAACTGCTCTGCTGTTGACCCAGTGTTATCAAACATTTTATTAGAGATCAGTGTAGGTAGCTGTAGGTCAAGCGTCGAAGTACACTTGCTCCTGCAGCGAGGTGCTGTCATCATTTGGAGATAACAGGTTTGAATCCAAGTCGGTAACAATAGCTTTCAATTTTGATGTTTTCTAGTCTGTCCTCTATCTCTACTTCTTTCTTCTACTTCTGTGAGCATCTAGCAATACATGTGTTTATTTATGAACTGTCTTAGTTTCCTCAAAGGGTTCCCCATTGTAGGTGTTACTATTCTTTGTTTCTCCGGGAGTCTCCGTGGCGAAGTGGTCAAGCCATCTGACTCGGGCTCCGAAGGTTGTATGTTCAATTCCGGGCCGCGTCCTTCATTTCACGAGTGCATTTTTTAGGAGACTCCCGAGGGTCGTCGCTGGAGGTACGGAGTTCGCGTTTTGTGCTACGCTTTCCGCGCTGCGGAAAGAAACTGAGCCATATGGGATAAAAACCCGGTGCAATGCAGCCTACCCTGTCGACTTTAAGCTACATCTTTCATTGCACCCACTCCCATACGAATCCGGATACGCCTTGTGTGTCATCTGAATTGGCGGGGCTTTCATTACTGTAAACATAATTTTTTAGCGAGAAATCACTAGTTTTTCAGCAAAACATCAAAGAAATATCGGCGCTCTCGATGTGTTAAGTTGTTTTTGGACCTATCAAAGACATATTCCTTGGGTGGGGGTAAATATAAGACGGTTGGAAAAATTTCATAACGATGCAACAGACAGTTTTCAAAATAATTGATCGTGAATGAAGGCATTCTTTTCGGGACATACTATAACAAAAGAAACCACCAGGGGACGGGCACAAAGGACAGCCGCCACCAACCCCCCAGCTGACGTCACAGACACAAACCAACATAACCAGTCCGAGATAGGACTCACTCGTAAGAGCGCACAAGACAAGAATCAGGGTGAATGAATCCACAAAAACCACGGCTCTCAAAAATAACCACCACTGAGGAAGCAGGTTAGACGAGACAGAATTTGGAATTTTTTTTCTCGAAAATTGGAATTGGAATTGGAGAAAGGGAAGAATTAACAGAAGAAGTAACTTCTAAAAGAAGAAGTCGCTGACGCTGTAAACATATGAAGAAAGGAAAATCAGCTGGACCAGATGAAATCACTATAGAAGAATTAGACGTATTGGGAGAACTTGGAGTAGATATATTAACCAAAATGATGAATGATATTTACAGCAGTGGATATTTACCGAGCGATATGTTGAAATCTGTATTTAAAGCTATACCCAAAAGACCATGAGCAATTGAATGCGAAGATCTTCGTACAATTAAATTCATAAACCATGTCACTAAGCTTCTACTCAGAATTATAATGAGAAGAGCGAGAAAGACACTAAAAATGGAAATTAGTGAAGAACAATATGGATTTGTGGAAGGAAAGGGTACAAACAATGCAATATATACATTACGGACATTAATAGAAAGGTCAATAGAAACACAAAAAGACATATATTTGTGCTTCATAGATTATACTAAGGCATTTGATAAAGTAAAACATGATGAACTAATTAAAATGTTGGAAGATATCAACATTGATAAGAAAGATTTAAGAATAATAAGGAATATTTACTGGAACCAAGTAGCAGCAATTAAAATGAGAAATAAAGAGGGTAGTTACGAACAGATAAAGCTAGGAGTACGACAGGGGTGTGTCTTGTCACCGGAATGCTTCTCCCTATATAGCGAAGTAATAATGAGAAAGATAAAAGAGGTGCCAGGAATACTAATCGGAGGTTATAATATAAATAATGGTGCTGTTTGTCCATCAAGAATGATGATGACCATTCATTTCATCCAGTGGGATTGAAGGTATGGAGCCGTGGATTCTAAGATGGCTGATAAGGCCTATTTTGGCTCGAAATGTTCTTTGACAATGTGGGCAAAGAATGCTTGACGTTTCTGGAGGAGGATTTCCTGCAGTGGTTTTTCTATCCTGCCTTTTCTTCACAGCTCTTGCAGTCCTGGTTGCCTCACATATGACTGCACCCTTGTGTAATGATGCACGCCACGAATTTCGGTCTCTGGCTGCAGCCTCCCAGGTGTCATGATGAATTCCAAAAGCATTCAGTGAGATTTTCAGGTGTCTTTAAAGCGTTTCCTCTGGCCACCTTGGGAGCGTTTACCACAACGCAGTTCGCTGTAAAAAATTCGTTTAGGGAGTATATAAATAATATACGCTATGCAGATGACACAGTATTGGTGACGGATAATGCAACAGACCTACAACAATTGTTGGACATTGTAGTAACACGGAGTGCAAAGAAAGGACTCTCCTTGAATATCAAGAAAACAGTAACAATGGTGATATCAAAGTAAATGATGACCCCAAACTGTGACATAGAAATAGAAGGGGAAATTCTTAACCAAGTGGATAATTTTAAATACATAGGGACATTTATTACATCAGATGGAAGATGTACAACAGAGATTGAGAGCATAATAGGGCAAGCAAAAGCCTCATTTTCGGAAAATTAAGAGTATCTTATGCATAAGTCATTATCACTGAATGTAAGAAAGAGAGTGCTGAAATGCTATGTAGAACCAGTTTTGCTGTATGACAAAAGAAGTTACAACAGGCTGGCCATAGCAATGCAGGGATTAAAAACCTATGGCACAACACTAGGTGATTGATTGATTGATTGATTTAGGAACCGACATCACAGCATTCTTGACATTCCCATAAGCTAACATACCACTAGGTGAAATACTTGAAACACATTTTAAGTGCTCGATACATGTTCCACCTTGATAGTCTTCAGCGCCTTTCTTCAAGTACAATACTCTGCCTAAAACATCATTGATCGTCCAAGTTAACAGAAAGCTCTAGCCTATCATTTCTCATAATGTAATCACAATATCACGATTTTCGTGTCATTAGTTTGTCAAGTCTTGTTCGTCTTTCATTGAATTCTCGGCAGTCTACGAAACAAACTACATCTCAGTGATCTACCTCTTCTGTGTAGTAATTGTCTTCTTCTTCTTCTTCTCTTCTTCTTCTTCTTCTTCTTCTTCTTCTTCTTCTTCTTCTTCTTCTTCTTCTTCTTCTTCTTCTTCTTCTTCTTCTTCAGCTCCTGTTACTCCCCCTACCCCTCCTCTACTTCCTCCTTATTCTACTCCTCCTCCTTCTTTTTCTGCTTCTTCTTTTTCCTCTTCTTTCTCTTTTCCCTCTTCTTCTTCTTGTCCTCCTCCTTTTCTTGCTCCTCTTCCTTTTCCTCTTTCTTCTGCTTCTTCTTTTTCGTGTCTCGGAAAGCAGAAATATGTTAGCTGTATCAAACATTCACAGTGTCGGGGGGAAAGTAAAGTAAGGAAAGTCATGTTCTCTGGAAGCAGAGACAGAGACAGCAAAAATGGTAGATTGGCACGGTCCCCATAGACATGATGATGCTCGAGACACAGAACTGGTCAAGGAACCAGAAAATACATCGGAGGGAGTAATAAGGGCGTTCTTCTGCAAAGGTCAGCTCAGTTAGCTATGTGTCTTCGCATTTGACTTTGACCTAAACTCTCAGCTGTTCTCCTGGGCGGGCTCACTATCGCTTCTCGACCAGCAACTCATCACTGGTGTTGATTATCGTATCATTTCCCTGCCTCGTCATTTCACAACACTCATGATAAATCATAATCAATCAGCATGACAACACTTGGCACCTCGTGCAGTCATAACCAGCCCAATGATCTACTGCTGCCTGGCAAGTATCCTTACGTCATTCGCCGCGAGAACGACGACCTTGTAAAGCTAGATGAACTGTTTGTTGGCTAAGAACACTTAACTTGTCACTGTATGTAACTATTAAATAAACAGTTAATGTTATCTTCCATATAAACACAGATGGCACAAACAATATGTTGCACGATTTATTGCCTGGCATATTTCTCTGCATCTTGTCGGATGCATACTGCAGAGTTATATACCATCATCATCATCAAGTGCCGTGCCGACTGCCGTAGGAGTTCATGACTCTCCACAAATCTCTGTCTTTGGTTTTCTGGATCAACTCTACCATTGATATTCCTCCATGCCTACCGTCGCAATCCATCCAGCATCATTTCTCGTGGTCTGCCTCTGCCTCTCTTCCCCTCGATCTTTCCAGTTGTCACGAAGCTCTCCAGTGTCTCTCTTCTCATCATATAACAACAAAAAACTGTTTGTCTCTTTCTTATTGTTGTATATAATGTTCTAGTTTCGCCAGCCTCGTTAAGGCATTCGTCGTTAGTTACTTTGGCAATCCAAGTAATTCGCAACATTCGTCTAAGGAACCACATCTCTGTTGCTTCCAATCTCTTCCTAATTTGTTCATTTATATTTCAAGATTCACAGCCATACAGCAAAACATGTTCTATATAGCACATCAGCACTCTCTTTCTTACATTCAATGATAGCGACTTATTGCATAAGCTATTCTTCATTTTTTTTAAATGTAGCCTTTGCTTGCCCTATTCTGTTCTTGATCTCTGTTGTGCATCTTCCATCTGATGTTATAAATGTCCCTATATCATACGAAGTCAATGAATGAATAAATAATACTTACGCTGAAACACTTAAAGTACATGGGTTGCACGTTTTGGTGGATTGTGGAACATCTGTTATCCACACGGTAATTTCAAATTTACTACAAACTCTTTCTGTTCGCACAAAACCGACTGAAGCCGCCTCACTACATTTGAGCAATCGTTTATTGTTTTTTCAAATATAGAAAACGAAGCTCTTTTCCTTGTTCACGCTGTAACCGCATATTATTACATGTCGAGAAATCGCCTTTCGTTATCTTCCGTACTGTCACAAAGTAAATGGTGACAGATAGAGTGGCTATGGTTTTGTCTAGGGTATGTCCTTGTAAATGTGATGTTGCACAACAGATTAACCAAGATGCATCACAACCAAACACCAGTCAGTGAACAAGAGTTAATTTGCGCACATAATATTCCTTTAATTCTGAATTAACACAGACACATGTAACATCTAAATCCAGGAACAATAATTCTCTAAGAATATATCTCCATCCCAATGCAACACTTCGAATAACACTGCCTCTCAGGCCTACTAAATCTCGTCCCACACGACAGGTATACTAGCCTCCCTCTAGGCCCGACTCAAAAGTGACCCACTCTGGGTCTCGAATTCCACTCACTATCCCTGGAACCCACAGTGCGGAGTCTCCTCCTAACTCCGTCACAATTCTCCACTTTCTCCGACCACGACCTGCTCCTAGTCCGGTCTCAACTCAACTCCCCTCAGCTCGGAGTCCAAACATTAACTGATCTCCGTCAATCTTTGTCCCTCTCTTTTCAACAATTCTATCCCCCACAATGATTCACACACAACACACAACCTCACTGCTCCAACTGTCTGCCTCACCATCTGACTTCTTCTCAGCTCCCCCTTTCAATTACTGTCTTCTCATTTTCGCCCTCTGGGGGACTTACTATCCGCCCTATTTTATCTCGTGAAATGTTTATATTGTACGGCCACTCACCTTACTGCCAATGACCACAGGCATGTGTCACGTACCAAAATTGAAAGGTATTTTTTTTTAAATTAAATACACCAACGAACAACAAAGTTTTGTGGGGAAATAAAACCTACTGTAGTTTCATTTGTATTTGGTTTGTGATCACTATTATCGTGTGTCATAGCGTAGGCATAGGAGAGCCTAACACGGATGATAGGAAATGTCTTGGAAAGTAAAGGCGCCCGGGGTGAGACTTACCATAGCACCCGTGGAGTGCTGATTGCACGTTTAATTATACCGTAGACGCATTACGATAATATTCCTCTGCAAAAGTATGTTGCATGTTTATGAAAAGTTCTCCCGCAAATTATCTTCCGTGCCATTCTGCCAACCCATCCAGCAGTTTTTGTCTGTGTGGACAGTCCCATAAAATGTCCTGTTCCAAACACTGACGTCAGCTTGATCTGATTATTGTTATAATATTTAAAATAAATCAATATTTATTGATAGACACTCATAGAAGTAGAGGAAGAAAGTAGAGACTAGAGGACACACTAAACAAAATAATATTTTAAAGATATAGTGACTGCACCGGGACTCGAACCTGTCGCCTCCAAATGACGCCAGGGACTGGCTGTAGTGTTCCGCATCAGTGCTAAAAACTCCGCCGCGGAGCAAGCAAGACATGCGGTTTCTGAGCACCAGAAGTGGTTCCACCTCGTACATTGTTTCGGCCCCTTTACTTTCCTGAACTCTCAAGGGGTGGGCTCGTCCGGGTCATGACTCCCGGGCGTTTTTCTCCTGTCGTGCGTATTTACCTTGGAGACGTTCGTTATCGTACGTAACCCATATCGACATAGCTAAGTGTGACTACCCAGCAGCCATTCCACCCTCGGGGGGGGGGGGGGGGGGGGGCGAACACTGGGCACCCGGTGCCTATACTAGCTTTATCACTACACCGTAAGAGACCGCGGGAAAGCCAGCTCCTTTCTCCGACAGTGTGCCTCAGTCTTCACCTCTGCCTCCCTGGCTATGTATGACCCAGTAAGTAGACGTCGTTGCTGCCATATTGCTTTCTTCATGCCCCGTTCACAGCTTACGGGTCCGACTTCCTGCATGCTCCCAGCGGAAACCAGCTCTTCCACTGGGCTAATTCTGTTATGGTTTGCGTCTCTCCTAGCCATTGCTATCGTTGCGGAGCGCGGTTCTTACAAGACGTTATATTCCACCACACGCTGCCGACGCTTGGCTACAGAGGTTCGGCTTCGGACATTTCCGGTCCGGGTGATGGCTATATTTTGGTGTTTCTATCCCCCTGTAGCAACCCGGCTTGGGACCCAGTTATTACCTGATGGGGTGGCTCCCGGGTCGGCTCGAAATACTCGGGGGTGAAATCTGACTACAGCTTTTGCTCAAAGATCATATCAAGCATGCCCTTATCAATCAGGTGCCGTCTCCACGTTGAAGATTTAGCACAATGATCTCCAACACTGTCTCTTGCCTTGATGGTACAGTCTGTGAGACTGCTGTTCGCCCATCTCTTGATGTTATCTTCCCACTTGTATCATTGTCTGCCTCTTGCAATGAAGACAGAAATATGGAAAGAGAAAAGGTGCAGGAAGTGGAAAAGTGGAATTGGCATCATCATCATCAAGTGCCCTGTCAGCTGGCATAGGCGTTAATAGCTCTCCACAGATCTCGGTCTTTGGTGTTCTCGATCAACTCTGCTGATGGTATTTCTCCATGCCACCGTCTCAATCCATCCAGCATCATTTCTCTTGGTCTGCCTCTGCATCTCTTCCCCTCGATCTTTCCAGTTGTCACGATGTTCTCCAATGCCTCTCTTCTCATCATATGACCGAAGAAAGCTGTTTGTCTCTTTCTTATTGTTGTATATAATGTTCTAGTTTCATTAGCCTCTTGTCATGATTATGTGTATGTGCCTACCTACCCGAGTGTCTACCTCGGTAACTTTTCTGCCGGGTTCTTGCAAACGTAAGGTTGCTCTCCAGCCTTGTCATGGCCTTGTATGTCCCTGTTCCTTTCTTGTTGACGATTATAAGCCGCAACAACCAGTGAGCATGCACGTACACACGCGCACACACACACAGTTACATACACAAAGGAACCATCAGAGTAAATAACGTATCTAATTTAATGAGGACACATTTACAAACTGAATAAGGCAACCTGCCTAGAAAAAAAAATAAGGACAAATGTATTCAGTATAGTGCCACAAACTCAAAACAGAATAACAGTAATCAGTTAACTGAATACAGAAGCACGGGATGTTACAGCAGAGATAACTTTCATCAAAATGAAATAAACAGGACAGCATAAACATAACACAGACTCTAAACTAAAATACTGAATAAATAATGTCATTAAAATGGGTTGCTTACAGAAATACCTGAACACCAACAAAACCCAATCACCAGCAGTGATCTCAACTCAGGCAAACTTCACACCAGATGCCCAAAACAACCACAATGGAATAAGCAGGAATTAATGACTTTCAAAGAGACTGTAAAATAGCGAAGTAAAGAAGCCCTTAACACGCCTTGCGGCTATTGTTAAATAACAAGCTTCGTTTTTGTATAAACCGATTGGCATCCAATCAGTGATGTGGTCAATATTACACCGTCCGCCTTTTCCTTCTTCTTCTTTCACTTGATTTGAAATTGACTGTCTATATCTGAAACTGTGTCTCTTGTATAAACTTCATTGTCTTTTTTAGTTAACTCAGTGGTCTATAAAGTTTATCTTCCACTGTTGTTTATCTAAGCCAGAAGGTTTGCCTAGATATGTCATATTCTGGGTAGTCTTGGAATATGTGATCTGTTGTCTGAGGCTCCAATCCACATGTACACATGGCTGATTTGCCAATCTTGAATTGTGTATACAATTTGTTGTGTAATCAATTGTGTCCTGTTCTGAGGCACAGAATAATGATTTGTTCTGGTATGTCCATACAATGGTAATCATCTTCACAAGCCTTTATTTCCCAAGTCATATCCTGATACCCACTTTAGGTCGAATACACCAGGGCGCCAGGTCAGTTTAAACAACCCACCTTGGTATGGATTCAAACATACGACCGCAGGGCCAGCAGGCAAGCATGCTAGCCACTTCGCCATCACCATCGCACATATCCCAGGAATGCTAACCTGGTTAAAAAACGCACGCAAAAGTCGGATGTGTTAGCCTAAGGGTTTTGGCCCAAGGGTGCATAACGGACACACCACAATTACGTCTGAAATACTCCGGATGAACGCAGAAGAATAATCCCACATATGCTGTGTTGCATGTTATAACATCTAGCCAGATTTCTTCAGGATGCTCACACCAAACATAATAGATATAACAACACAGCAAACATTGTTTGATATGCAAGGACAAAACCTGATGAAACATCAGCCGTTGCCTGAGACAGAAATAGTTCACTTACCATTAATTTATTAAGCCATTTCTATCACAAATAAAAGTCTTGTTACAAAACAAGATGAAGCAAGCAAGAAATACTCTTCCACTATTTATTTAAAACTGTCTCATTCATTTACAATTATCTCACTTCCTTCTACACATATTTGTCATACAAATTCTTCTTCTTCTTCTTCTTCTTCTTCTTCTTCTTCTTCTTCTTCTTCTTCTTCTTCTTCTTCTTCTTCTTCTTCTTCTTCTTCTTCTTTCTTCTTCTTCTTCTTCTTCTTCTTCTTCTTCTTCTTCTTCTTCTTCTTCTTCTTCTTCTTCTTCTTCTTCTTCTTCTTCTTCTTCTTCTTCTTCAGCATTCAAGCCATTGAGGTTCTTTGCTGCAGATACAAGCCATCTCCATTCGTCTCTCTGGTGGACCTTCTCTTGCCAGTCGCTGATTCCAAGTGCTTGTAGGTCTGTATGTATATTATCTCTCCACCGTCTTCTTGGTCTACCTCATACAAATATAACTAATAAATTGTTCCCTAGCAGTCTCTTGCTGTGGGCGTGTGATGTGACAGTGCCAACACATTTGTAGTCCTACATGCAGAGGATTAGATGGCCAGTCTTTCCCTCACCTCAGCAAGTGATGAGCCCAGGCATTAAACCTGTGTCTGACTGTGCGCGTGACATTCTCAGCACAGTTCACTATCAACTTTGCTAGAGCATCTGCTTTCTGGTAATTCAATCAATCAATCATGTGCCATGCTCGGAAAGCGTGGGCGGTCATGACTCGCCATTTCACTCGATCGACAGAGTTGTGGATCAGCTCATTGTTCCTGTCTCGTCCATGCCATCTAGGTATTTTCCTCTTGGTCTTCCTCTTGGTCTGTTCCCTTCGATCTTGCCAGTTGTCACTAACTTCTCCAATCCATTTCTTCTCATAACATGTCCAAATAATGTTGACTGTCTACGTCTAATTTCTCTAATCAATTTACGATTTTCATTTGTCTCCTGTAGTACTTGGTCATTGGTTTTTCTGTCTGTCCATGGTATTCTTTGCATTTTCCTCAGAAACCACATTCCTGCAGCCATCAGATGTTTTTCAGCTTGACTGCACATTGTCCAAGTTTCACATCCATATAAAAGAACAGGCTCTATGTATCCCCTCAACACTCTTTTTCTCGTTGCAATTGACATCTTTTTATTGGTCAGAATGTTTTTCATCTTGCTAAAGGCTACTTTCGCCATGGCGATTCTTATTCTAATCTCTTCAAGGCATCTCCCATCAGATGTTATCACTGTTCCGAGATAATTGTACCAATTCACTTGTTGAAGAATATTCCCATTTACTTGTATATTACATTGTGGTACTTCGTTCTTCCTAGTGATGACCATAACCTGTATCTTCTTACAATTTAATTTCAACTCCAGCTGCTCACTGTGTGCAACAACCGCGTATAATAATTGTTGCAGATCCTATGCATTGTCTGCAATCAATACTGTATCATCTGCATATCTAATGTTATTGATGTTTTGTCCTCCAATGCTGATTCCATTTATATCTTCTACATTTCTGAAAATATTTTCACTGTATAGGGAAAAAAGATCTGAAGACATTACACATCCCTGCCTAATACCTCTCTTAATAGGTTGATATTGTCCCACTTCATTATCAATCCTTATGGCAGCTTGTTGTTTCCAATATATGTTCTTTATAACATCATTGTCCGTCTAGCCTTTCTGCCGAGTGCTGGGTATTGGCCAGATCCTCTAATCACACCCTGCAGCATCATTCTCTCTGGACCATGATGATCTATCTGTTCTTCCTGACTATACACATGATCCCAATGGGCCAGGCCACGTAAGTCTTATCGTGGACCAATATCCCACTCGATGTTGCAGATCCAGCCAATATATCCGCCACACCAGCATGTCATGGGACAAAGATATAACCGATGCTCACTACCTTTGATTTGTTTCCCCCGTGGAAGCAAGATATTCTTCATGAACAAATACTTTCACATGTTTGACACTCATAGATGTAGGAGAAAGAAATAGAGCGTAGATAACACATTAGACAACATAAACAATGAAAAACACACAGCGATACGACCACGCTAATTAAGACATCTTGTTTTGGGTAATGCCTCACAGTTAGTTGATTATCCTTTACCCTCCAGACAAAAGAAAAAAAGTCTCAAATGGATCACCAGTTGATATCACTTTGCAGGAAGCAAGCCTGCCTTCACCTTTCTCAGCATGCGCAGTGATGTACTCTGCCGAATCAAACATCTGGTGATTCCATCAGTGTTGCCATTTTGACGTTTTTCGCACTAAAATTTAGTGCTTTTTGAAGTCATTTAGTGCCAACATTTTGTATTTTGCGCGGCCGCGCGAATTTGGTGCATCACAATTTTTTGGGGGGTGCTTTTTGGTGCTTTTTTGGGGTGGGTAAAAATTACTTTAAAAATCATTTTGGGAACAAACAAAAAGCCGAATTTGAACTGAAGCGAGGGAGTAAAACAGTCTTAGTACATTAATGCCCAATATTCACGTAATTTAACTCCCTTTAATACGATTCAGTTGAAGTGAGTGACACGTGCAGGCAATACGCAATGCGTTAAAAGATTGTTTAAACAAGAATGGGCTTGAGTTGCAAAGACTTGTTGCACTCGGCACTGACAATGCATCTGTCATGACAGGTGTAAACAATGGAGTATATACAACATTAAAATCCGAAGCTCCTCATCTGGTACTAGTTAGGTGTGTATGTCATTCCCTTCAGCTGGCAGTGCCACATTTTTGTAAAACAATTGGCACTCAATGGGTGATGTGGTCAATAGCGCACACTTCGCCTTTACTTTCCAGAACATTTCATGGTGCTTAGTTTCGGCTGAGTCAACCCGGGAGCAATAGTCGGGACTCAATTACATGATCTACGGGCTAACCATTCGCTATCGCGCTCTCGACGGCCTGTGCACTTGGTAAGCGAAATTTAAGGGGAAACAAATACCTCTTTTTCACAGGAACATAATATTCATTTTATTGTTTGCAAGGGACATAACTCGCAAACGTTTTTCTAAAGAAGCAATTAGTTACATTAATTGTTAAATGTTTAATATAATGACACCACCTATTCACAGTTAACACAATAATTTGACATCCTAGAGTTTGAAATACTTTACTGCTAAAAATGAATGAAATGTACTTGTTAATGCAATATATACAATGTTTCAACACTGCAAGCTCCGTGCACGATGTTAACGACTGTCTCCAATGGACGCCCTGACATTGTTGCTCTGGTTTCTCTTCACAACAGTTCCTCTTTCATATCGACGTTGTATTATGCCATGGCTGAAGCAATGCAATACTGAGCGTTCCCAAGAATCACTACAGCTGAGATGGTGTTGATACCATCTTTTGATTTAACTCTGGATTTCAGAGCTTAATTTGTATGTTCAATAACTGTTTGCAGCATATACACAGCATTTACTGTACCCTTTCCTTTCTAACAAACCCACATTGTTCTTCCCCCTATTTCAGGTTGTATTTTTTTCCCTCACTCTTGCATGATAATTCGTAGCAAAATCTTTGTGATGTGACTCATTATACTAATTGTTCTATGTTGATCACATTCCAAGTCTCCTGATTTCTTTGCGATTGCAATAAATACAGAGTTACATAATTCAGAAGGTACATCTCCAGTATCATATAATGTGTTCAGCAGTCTGGTGACTTGATCTAGTCCATATTCTTCTAAAGCTTTAATCATTTCTGTTGTGATGTTATCTGCACCGGGAGCCTTGCCAGCTTTCATATGCCTAAGAACATTTCGAACCTCCAATTACACACATACAAATCAGAAAAACTCATCTCCTATATCTAACACACATGTAAACTCATCTTTTTCCTTTCTACATTTTCATGTAATATACATACACACAAAAAGAAGAAACTCTAATATTTTCTACATTTTCATGTAATATACACACACAAAAAGAAGAAACTCTAATATTTTCTACATTTTCTTGTAATATACACACACACAAATAATATTTCTAACATTCACTAACAATTCTTATGTTAACTCAATATTCTAGTTTTTAAAAACCCCACCCACCCACACACATACACAAAGAGAGAGAGAGAGAGAGAGAGAGAGAGAGAGAGAGAGAGAGAGAGAGAGAGAGAGAGAGAGAGAGAGAGAGAGAGAGAGTATTTCCAATACTCATTCAATACAACTGCCTCACTTCCTTATACAGATTCTTGTAATATACATATGCACGCACACAGACACAAAAGAAGAACTCATCTACTATTTCCAGCACTCATTTAAATTCAGCTCAATTCTTTCTATATTTTCTTGAAATATATACACACACACAAATAAGAAAAACTCATCTTCTATTTCAAAACTGATATAAATTTGATTCTACATGTTCTTGTAATATATACACACACAAATATAAGAAGAATTACTCATCTTCTATTTCTAGGATTCACTGAAAATTCTTATCTACATTCCATATTTTAGTAATAAATATACACACACAAACTGTATTTCCAATACTCATTTCAAACTGTATCCTTATACAAGTTCTGTAATATATATATATATATATATATATAGTATATATATATATATATATATATATATATATTATATATAAAATAATATATATATATATATATATAGATATATATATATATATATATATATATATATATATATATATATATATATATTATATATATATATATATGCTTGTCTCAAAGATTAAGCCATGCATGTCTAAGTTCACACTGTCTCAAGGTGAAACCGTGAATGGCTCATTAAATCAGTCGAGGTTCCTTAGATGACACGATCCTACTTGGATAACTGTGGCAATTCTAGAGCTAATACATGCGCGACCCTACGGTTTAGGCGTGTACGAGGCCCTCACCTATGGGACTTGGCTGAACGCCTCTAAGTCAGGTCCTTGGGTTCCAGGGTCTGGCCACCACTCGCCTCCTGCTCGTGGAGGTGAGGTCTCGGAGGATTGACGCTGAGCCGCCAGCGTCTGCAGCCTACCTTGTGCCAGACGTATTGGTTACCCATTCCTCTGGAATACACAGGGCGAGGCCGAGAGAGGGAACATGTCGTTTGGGCACCACATGTTTCTCTTACGCTCTGCCCAGGCATTGTGATGGAATTTTGGCCACATTCCAACTCACATACTTTGGTCTGTCAAGACTGCAAGGTGCCACTCATATATGCACACACGGACACAAAAGAAAAACTTATGTACTATTTCCAGCACTCATTTAAAAATATCTAAACTCAACATTCAGTATCCTAGTGTTGTCAACAACAATTTTTGTCTCTCTTTCTCCTTGTATTATTCAAATTTCTATATATTCTTTATATCAGATGCCTAATCCAGCTTAAGACAGAAATGTTACTGTTAGCCTATAATCTGTAACGGATCTGTAATACACCTCAATTCTTTTGAATGTTTATTCAGTTTCTTGTCAACCTCAAAGACATACTTTGACATGCAAACAGTAATTCATTTACTTCTCTCATTATCATTATTATGGGCAATAAGACTGCCAATATCGAGCAAAGACTGCTAATACTTCTGTTCCAAGGACTTGTGCTTTCACGCATCGAGTATGCCCTGGCCATCCTCACTGTCAGCCCTACACAGATTGGAAGACTCGAAAAGATACAAAACGAAGCCATGCGCATCATTTTGGGCTGCACGAGAGACACCAGCTGTGTAGCAATGAGATACCTCCTTGACTTCCCGACAATGGAACACAGGATCAAGATCTGGAGAGCTCGTGCATACTTAAAAATAAGTGCAGATGAGCAGCACCCTCTGCATGACGCTATATTCAGAGAAAAGGGTGACAGGCTAAAGAGGGGCAAATCATGGATGGGTCGGGCGGAAGATGTCGTCAGACAGGTCTGCAGTCTTACCAGTATCAACCCCGGCAAGGAATGGGTGCCGGTGCCTCCAGCCTTTAAGTGCACTTTCTCCTGCATTATCACACTCGACAGACGGTGCAGAGAGCAGAACCCTGCCGCTGTCAATGCAGAGGTTAACGCGCTCATCTATGAACACTCAGATAGCCCCGAAGTGCTCATATATACAGATGGATCTGTTGTAAAGCAGCAGAGAAGTGCGTGGGCATTTACAGCCCGTTCAGCGGGCCGAACCGTTCAAGAATCCAGTGGTGCCCACTCTATGACCACAGAGCAGCATGACGATGGAGGTGATGGCAGTTACACAGGCTTTCATATGGCTGGAATCAAAGCATTATACCAACGTGTGTGTACTAAGTGATTCAATGAGCATGATTCAGAAGGTCGAAGCTGGATCTGTACGTAGACAGTGGACTGAATCGCTGCGGAAGTCTGTTGTCCGTAAAGTCACCTTCATCTTCGTCCCGGGACATGCGGGAGTCGAGGGAAATGAACGAGCTGACAAACTGGCTGGCTCTGCACCCCCTGTAGATGGCCAGCCCATGGATCGTGCCGATGTTATTAACGTCCTTAAAGATTTTGGCGAGAACAGAGGATTTGACGTCAGTGATTCCACATCGCTGTCCAGGATGAAAGACCTGGGAGTAAGAATCGGCAAAGCCAGACGCAAGAGGTACATCGGGAAAACAAAGTGCCTCGTCAACCAACACAGAACTGGCACTATTAGCCACCGGACGCTGATGCATATGCTGGGGGGAGGATCTGAGCACCTATGGACATGTCCGGAGTGCAACGAAGATACCCCAACTGATAACTGATAACTGAAGATAAGCTGATCTGATGAGAATGCAAAGAATACCATGGACAGACACACCAATGACCAAGTCCTACAAGAAACAAATGAAAACCATAAACTGATAAGAGATATAAGACGTAGACAAGTCACAATATTTTGGACACGTTATGTGAAGAAATAAACTGGAGAACTTGGTGACAAATGGCAAGATCGAGGGGAAAAGAACAAGGGGAAGACAGAGAAGTAAATACCTGGATGGCCTGACCACGTGGCATGGTCGAGCTAAGAACACTGAGCTAATCCACGACTCTGGTGATTGAGTGAGATGGCGAAACATGACCACCCACGCTTATCAGCATGGCAAATGATGATGATGATGACAGTTCATCATTTCCCATAACCACCAAAGTCTTGGATCAGGTCATGCATTCCCATCTTGATTACGTCGTGTGGTCCAATCATTTAGATATTAATCTCTCTGACTTCCTCTTGCTCTTGTCAGACCAAGTATGCCAGTGTTTTTTACATTAATTATTAAAATTTATTTCCAGTCATAACTTGCTCCAAAAGCATGGTACTTTGCATCTATTTTCTCTAATCAGTTAGTGGCTTCCAACTGCCATTTGATGGACTCCCTCTCCCACAGATGGTGTCATCCTCATTATCTTCCATGTCTGCTGCTGAATTAAGTTGTTCAAATAATCGTGATTCATTAACACCAACGCTGATACCTTAATGCTGGCTGCGTAACAATTCAGTCTATTTGTCCTGGACAATTGTTACATGTAAGGTCACAGTATCAACCTCATTGCACCAGGTTTTATCCCGTATAGCTTTGTTTCTCTCAACAGGGCAGCTAACTATCTGACGCAAATATCGCACTGAGCACAAACTCTGTAGCTATGGTGACGACCCCCATGGGTCTCCAAAAACAAATGCACTCGAGAACTGAATGAGGGCGTTCAAAATTATTACATGAACAATTTAGCAATGGTTATTAATTTAAATCATATTCAAGACATTTGTTACAAGAACCAGCTTAATTGTAGTTATTACTTTAAATCCTATACAAGACAACTGTTACAAGAACCAATGTAGTTGTAGTTATTACTTTAAATCCTATACAAGACAACTGTTACAAGAACCACCTTAGTTGTAGTTATTACTTTAAATCCTATACAAGACAACTGTTACAAGAACCAATGTAGTTGTAGTTATTACTTTAAATCCTATACAAGACAACTGTTACAAGAACCAATGTAGTTGTAGTTATTACTTTAAATCCTATACAAGACAACTGTTACAAGAACCAATGTAGTTGTAGTTATTACTTTAAATCCTATACAAGACAACTGTTACAAGAACCAATGTAGTTGTAGTTATTACTTTAAATCCTATACAAGACAACTGTTACAAGAACCACCTTAGTTGTAGTTATTACTTTAAATCCTATACAAGACAACTGTTACAAGAACCACTTTAGTTGTAGTTATTACTTTAAATCCTATACAAGACAACTGTTACAAGAACCAATGTAGTTGTAGTTATTACTTCAAATCCTATACAAGACAACTGTTACAAGAACCGATGTAGTTGTAGTTATTACTTCAAATCCTATACAAGACAACTGTTACAAGAACCAATGTAGTTGTAGTTATTACTTTAAATCCTATACAAGACAACTGTTACAAGAACCAATGTAGTTGTAGTTATTACTTTAAATCCTATACAAGACAACTGTTACAAGAACCAATGTAGTTGTAGTTATTACTTTAAATCCTATACAAGACAACTGTTACATTAATCAACAGCATGTACCATGTCCTTTACAGAATATCTACAGAATATCACAGCCCTGTGAGAAGATTCCGGGTCGCTTGCCAGTTCCCCTGCCTATTGCTGCAATGTTATGCCCAAGGTGTCTTCAATGTCCTGTGTCCATCGTAAAGATATGGTTTACCCCAGCCTCTTCTTCCAGCAACCATGCCTTCCATACTGTTCTGGCCAAGCACTCTTTAGTTTGATATGGCCAAAGTATTTTAGTTTCCAAGACTTGATGCTATTTATGAGGTAAGATTTCTTCGATGTTCACATCTGGGAGAATGTCACTATTTTCTTCTTCTTGGTTCACAGTATTTTTCTGTAACATCTAAATTCAAAAGCCCCAACTTTCTTCTTTACTGATTTTGACATTGTCTACGACTTACTTGTTGCCAAAGGAAAGATGTTCTCAAAATTATTTCTTTAATTTGTTTACTGATGTTGTGTCATAGGCTCTTAATACTATTTACCCTTTGCATTCATTAATTCATTCAGTAGCATGTATTTTGCAGAACCTTGCTCCCATAACAACCTTCTGGGAAACTTCTGTGTCATAAGCAAGATGTCCCGCGTCTGATACACCCATCTGGAGATCATCCGCCACATCCTGCACCCATCTTCTGTTTGGCCTTCCTCTTCCTCTCTTCCCGAGCATATACCCCTGCATGATTGTTCTCTCCAAACTTTTGTGACATTTCTGCATTGCTATGTCTGACATGTTGTCAACTATCCCCACTGTTAGGATTGATTTAGGAACCGACATCACAGCTATCCCCAATGTTAGGGTTGATTTAGGAACCGACATCACAGCTATCCCCACTGTTAGGATTGATTTAGGAACCGACATCACAGCTATCCCCACTGTTAGGATTGATTTAGGAACCGACATCACAGCTATCCCCACTGTTAGGATTGATTTAGGAACCGACATCACAGCTATCCCCACTGTTAGGATTGATTTAGGAACCGACATCACAGCTATCCCCACTGTTAGGATTGATTTAGGAACCGACATCACAGCTATCCCCACTGTTAGGATTGATTTAGGAACCGACATCACAGCTATCCCCACTGTTAGGATTGATTTAGGAACCGACATCACAGCTATCCCCACTGTTAGGATTGATTTAGGAACCGACATCACAGCTATCCCCACTGTTAGGATTGATTTAGGAACCGACATCACAGCTATCCCCACTGTTAGGATTGATTTAGGAACCGACATCACAGCTATCCCCACTGTTAGGATTGATTTAGGAACCGACATCACAGCTATCCCCACTGTTAGGGTTGATTTAGGAACCGACTCATCACAGCTACCACATGTTTGATTGATTTAAGGAACCGACAATCACAGCTATCCCCACTGTTAGGAGTTGATTTAGGAACCGACATCACACGATCACCCACTGTTAGGATTGATTTGGAATACCGACAGTACACATCTATCCCCACTGTTAGATTGATTTCGAAACGCATCAAGCTATCCCCACACTTTTAGAGTGATTTAGGAACCAACTCAAGCTATCCCAATTTGTTAAGAATTGATTTAGGAATCAGACATCACATCTATTCCCCACTGATTAGGATTGATTTAGGAACCAGACATCACAGCTATCCCCACTGTTAGGATTTGATTTAGGAACCGACATCACAGCTATCCCCACTGTTAGGATTGATTTAGGAACCGACATCACAGCTATCCCCACTGTTAGGATTGATTTAGGAACCGACATCACAACTATCCCCACTGTTAGGATTGATTTAGGAACCGACATCACAACTATCCCCACTGTTAGGATTGATTTAGGAACCGACATCACAACTATCCCCACTGTTAGGATTGATTTAGGAACCGACATCACAACTATCCCCACTGTTAGGATTGATTTAGGAACCGACATCACAACTATCCCCACTGTTAGGATTGATTTAGGAACCGACATCACAGCTATCCCCACTGTTAGGATTGATTTAGGAACCGACATCACAGCTATCCCCACTGTTAGGATTGATTTAGGAACCGACATCACAGCTATCCCCACTGTTAGGATTGATTTAGGAACCGACATCACAGCTATCCCCACTGTTATTCAGTATGGAGCCAAGATAGACACATTTTGTGACATTGTCAATTTCTTCATTGCTGACTGTGACTTTTGTTTGGTTGACAAGTCATTTTTGTGTGATGACATTACTGTTGTTTGCTGATCTTAATTATTTCCGAAAGTGATGTTGATCTCCTTTATGTCTTTTGACAGAAAAGATAAACTCTTCTAACTCCTTATCACTATATGTGAGGAGGGACGTATCTGCATATCTGAAATCTGCAACAGGATTTCCACCAATTATGAACTGGATGAAAATTGTCACTGGTCATATTTGTTTCATATTTCTCATTACAATTTTTGCATAGTTGCTGAAAAGGTATGGTGAGAGAATGCAGCCCTGTCTTATTCCCTTTTGCACCTCAAACTAGTTTGATGTTCCACCGGCTACTCTGCTAGCTGCTTGTTGTTCAGATATAATGAATAAATTAAGTGGCTCAAATGTCCTGGAAACCCCACATCTCTTGACGTTCCACAATTTCTTATGCTAAACACCGCCAAAGTCTATGAAACAGGTATAAACCCACTTATTTGTAGCTATTACTTTACAAAGTAAACATATAATACTCAAAGTAGTAATTATAATGGTATCACTTAAAGTCACAGTAAAATACACAAAGTACTAGTTATAATGGTATTATTTGAAATCACTGTAAAAAACATATAAAGTAGTAGTTATAATGGTATCACTTAAAGTCACAGTAAAACAACGCAAGATTTATAATGGTATTATGTGAAATCACTGTAAAAAACACAAAGTAATAATTATAATACATATTTAAATAGAACTAGAGGACGAGTATTTGTTAAATGCAAATTGAATTTCTCATATGTTGGTCTTTTCCTTTGTAATATTTCCTTTGTAATATTTCCTTTCTAATATTTCATCTCTTATCCCTAATTGTGGTCTCAACCAAATCATGCCACGCTGTCCCATCTTTTGCTATCTCCTGCAGCTTCATCTATGGTCTCTCCATATTATTCATCTCTTGTCTTGTATTCTCTTCTCCGTGTGTTTGAGGTCTTCCACTATTTCATTCATGCAGGGATCTTGCTGCTGCTAATATCTGAGTGTGAAATTAGCAGAGGGCGAGAGTTTTCTTACATCAATACGGCTGCTAGGTATATCACCAGGTAAGAAAATATTGATTTACAGACGCATGAATACAGTAATACAAAATGGACAAAGTACTGTAAACAACATTTCATAAACACTGAATTTTTTTTTTTTTTTTTTTAATCGATGGGTTGTGCTTTTGCGAAAAACTGATAATGAGGTTGATCAGTACCAGCCAATCAAGAGAGGTGTTAATCAAGCTGATCAGTACCAGCCAATCAAGAGAGGTGTTACACAAGGTGCACCAGCCAACCAAGAGAGGTGTTACACAAGGTGATCAGTACCACCCAACCAAGAGAGGTGTTACATAAGATGCACCAGCCACCAAGAGAGGTGTTATGCATGTTGGTCAGTACCAGCCAATCAAGAGAGGTGTTACACAAGTTGATCAGTACCAGCCAACCAAGAGAGGTATTACACAAGGTGATCAGTACCAACCAATCAAGAGAGATGTTACACAAGTTGATCAGTACCAGCCAACCAAGAGAGGTTTTACACAAGGTGATCAGTACCAGCCAATCAAGAGAGGTGTTGCACAAGGTGATTAGTACCAGCCAATCAAGAGAGGGATTAATCAAGTTGATCAATACCAGCCAATCAAGACAGGTATTACACAAGGTGATTAGTACCAGCCAACCAAAAGAGGTGTTACACAAGGTGATTAGTACCAGCCAACCAAAAGAGATGTTACACAAGGTGATCAGTACCAGCCAACCAAGAGAGGGATTAATCAAGTTGATCAATACCAGCAACCAAGGTGATTAGTACCAGCCAATCAAAAGAGATGTTACACAAGGTGATTAGTACCAGCCAATCAAGAGAGGGATTAATCAAGTTGATCAATACCAGCCAATCAAGAGAGGTGTTACACAAGGTGATTAGTACCAGCCAATCAAGAGAGGTGTTACACAAGGTGATTAGTACCAGCCAACCAAAAGAGATGTTACACAAGGTGATTAGTACCAGCCAACCAAAAGAGGTGTTACACAAGGTGATTAGTACCAGCCAACCAAAAGGTGTTACACAAGTTGTACCAGTCCAACTGAATAGAGTTGTTAATCAAGTTGATTTGTACCAGCCAGCCAAGAGAGTTGTTAACCCTTTATCGGGCAAAGCGTCCGGGAACGTTTCTACCCCCGAACGGGCAAACCGTTTGGAAGCGCCCGTGACTATTTTTATGCATGGTAAAAATGCGATCTCTCAGCTTTCCGAGACTTCCGATTGTCTACTTTCAGTTTCGTCGATAGCTTGACAATGTGGCCACCATTTGCGAGCATGTACTTTGAATTTGAACGGATTTTTAAAATAGTTTTTGTGGGTTTTGTATTTCAAAATGGATTTCGACGATTCTTCAAGTGCTAGCGGAGATTTCGCTGGGTTCAATTTAAGTGACATTGAAAGGCACGAAATTGAATATTAATCGGAGCTAGATATCAGTGATCAGCGTTACTTTGCTTTAGCAGTCACTGAAGTCGTGAGTCGGACTATAAAGAAAGTGATTATGATTCGGAAAATGTGTTTGTAAATTGCCGTATAGATGACTGACAATCACAAACAATATGTTGTATTTTGTAAATATTTGTGTTCATGTGTGGATAAGCGGCATTATTCACGTGAGTAAAATATTCTGCATGCTTTTCCCTTCCTTTTGCTGTTTATTTGACTAAAATCTGTTGACTAACAACTTATATGTGATATTTTTACTAACGTAACCCAAAATTTTACCGCACCTCACAACTCAGGGCTACAAAACAGACAAACGTCTGCCCGGTAAAGGGTTAATCAAGTTGATCTGTACCAGCCAACCAAGAGAAGTGTTACACAAGGTTATCAGTACCAGCCAACCAAGAGAGGTTTTACACAAGGTTATCAGTACCACCCAAACAAGTGAGGTGTTACACATAATGTACCAGTCAACCAAGAGAGGTATTAATCAAGTTGATCAGTACCTGCCAATCAAGAGAGATGTGTAACAGGGATGTGTAAATCTCCATATCTTTTTTCTTACTTAGTATAAATATTATCAGAGACTTTTGCCAGATGGTTAACACCAACAAAAAGAAGCCAATTGCAGTGTGAAAAAGAATGTCAAAGTGTTACACAGAACCTATGCTGATGTATGCATGGGGAATAAGCAGACCAGCTGAGAACCATCAAATGGCAGCGGAAATGTGGTTTATGAAGGAAAAGCAAAGAATATAATGGACAGACAGAGAAATGAATGAGGCAGTCCATCAAGAAACAGATGAAAACTGTAAACTGAATAGGAAAATTAGACACAGACAGTCAAGAAGATATTTTGTACGTTATGTGGAGAAAAAACTTTAAAATGTAGCGACAACTGGGAAACTTTAATGGGAAAAGAGGAACAGATAGACAAAGTGATAAGTACATGGATATCTTGGCCACAAGGTTTAACTGGGACACGAACTCAGACCTGATCCAAGACAGGTGATCGCAAGAGGTGGTGAACCATTACATCCTATACTTTGCATGGAACACGATGATGATGAGGATGATGATGAGAAATATGATGAGGATAATGAGTGTATTCATGAACACCAACAATAATATCACTGCTTTATGACTGTATGATTGACTTATTCTGTGCAGGTATTGATGTGATTAATGAGTTCAGCCTGTTGATTTTCAGCAAATTCCTTGCTGCATTTTGGGCATGTCAAATCAGGCTTTGCCTGCCCCTCAGTTTTGTTGCTTACAGGAGGCATCGAAACAGGAGAAGCTGAAGATCGTTGTAAATCATGAGGTCCTCTAGCTCGAGGCAGACTTGTTTGACCACTTGCCTGACTAACTTGCTGCCTATATCCACTGCGGGGTAGGGTTCTAAACCCAGCGGTGCTGTCTTGGGAACCTGACGGGTAAAATGACGATCTGTCTGCTGCAGATGATGTTGATGAAAATGACATTGGCACAGGTGATGGAGTTGGGGAGTGAGAAGATCCTACTGACGGTGGGGCTCCCGAAGAACAAGTTGATGAAAATGGGAGTCTTTCTGGTGGTATTCCGCCAACAAATGTGTTGAAAGGCATTGGCTGTTGCCTCATCCAGAATGGAGCTTCCCGTTTATCAAACTGTACCTGTCATAGAAAAATAAACAATATATAAACAATTCTTGGCAATTCTGAAAGCTGGTTCCCTTATCCAAAATAAGCAATTCTCTGCAATTCTGAATGCTGGTTCCCACTTCCAAAATAAACAACGGATAAACAATTCTTGGCAATTCTGAACGCTGGTTCTCATCTCCAAAATAAATAATTCTTGACAATAATTAACGCTGGTTCCCAAATCCAAAATAAACAACATATAAACAATTCTTGGCAATTCTGAACGCTGGTTGCCATATCAAAAATAAACAAATCTTGGAAATTCTGAACGCTGGTTCCCACATCCAAAATAAACATTCATTATATAAACAATTCTTGACAATTCTGAACGCTGGTTGCCATATCAAAAATAAACAATTCTTGGCAATTCTGAACGCTGGTTCCCACATCCAAAATAAACATTCAATATATAAACAATTCTTGGCGATTCTGAACGCTGGTTCCCACATCCGAAATAAACATTCATTAAATAAACAATTCTTGGCAATTCTGAACGCTGGTTCCCAAATCCAAAATAAACATTCATTATATAAACAATTCTTGGCGATTCTGAACGCTGGTTCCCACATCCAAAATAAACATTCATTATATAAACAATTCTTGGCGATTCTGAACGCTGGTGACAGAAGTTAATTTTTCTTACTTGCGCTTGCTTGCCTTGAACTCAAACATAGTCTATACACAATACTTCAAGTAGTGCTGGACTGAATATTGCATGTGTATTAGCCTTCCCTGTTAACAGTGTCCGTCGCCATGAAGCGAACCCACTCCGACTTCAGAGGTACTTGCAATTTACATCCCCCCAAGTCAAGGACAAGAAGTCAACATTTTAGTCCAAAGGTCCAGTGTAGGAGTTGAACCCCCTACCTCGGCATCAGCACACTGGATGTTTAAGACATATAGATTATACTAAGGCATTTGATAAAGTAAAACATGATGAACTAATTAAAATGTTGGAAGATATCAACATTGATGGGACAGATTTAAGAATAATAAGGAATATTTACTGGAACCAAGTAGCAGCAATTAAAATGAGAAATAACGAGGGTAGTTACGAACAGATAAAGCTAGGAGTACGACAGGGGTGTGTCTTGTCACCGGAATGCTTCTCCCTATATAGCGAAGTAATAATGAGAAAGATAAAAGAGGTGCCAGGAATACTAATCGGAGGTTATAACATAAATAATGGTGCTGTTTGTCCTTCAAAAATGATGATGACCATTCATTTCATCCAGTGGGATTGAAGGTATGGAGCCGTGGGTTCTAAGATGGCTGAGAAGGCCTATTTTGGCTCGAAATGTTCTTTGACAATGTGGGCAAAGAATGCTTGACGTTTCTGGAGGAGGATTTCCTGCAGTGGTTTTTCTGTCCTGCCTTTTCTTCACAGCTCTTGCAGTCCTGGTTGCCTCACATATGACTGCACCCTTGTGTAATAATACACGCCACGAATTTCGGTCTCTGGCTGCAGCCTCCCAGGTGTCATGATGAATTCCAAAAGCATTCAGTGAGATTTTCAGTGTCTTTAAAGCGTTTCCTCTGGCCACCTTGTTAGCGTTTACCACAACGCAGTTCGCTGTAAAAAATTCGTTTAGGGAGTATATAAATAATATACGCTATGCAGATGACACAGTATTGGTGACGGATAATGCAACAGACCTACAACAATTGTTGGACATTGTAGTAACACGGAGTGCAAAGAAAGGACTCTCCTTGAATATCAAGAAAACAGTAACAATGGTGATATCAAAGTAAATGATGACCCCAAACTGTGACATAGAAATAGAAGGGGAAATTCTTAACCAAGTGGATAATTTTAAATACATAGGGACATTTATTACATCAGATGGAAGATGTACAACAGAGATTGAGAGCATAATAGGGCAAGCAAAAGCCTCATTTTCGGAAAATTAAGAGTATCTTATGCATAAGTCATTATCACTGAATGTAAGAAAGAAAGTGCTGAAATGCTATGTAGAACCAGTTTTGCTGTATGACAAAAGAAGTTACAACAGGCTGGCCATAGCAATGCAGGGATTAAAAACCTATGGCACAACACTAGGTGAAATACTTGAAACACATTTTAAGTTCTCTATACATGTTCCACCCTGATAGTCTTGAGCGATACAGGGACAGTACAATACTCTGCCTCAAAAACATCTTTGATCGTCCAAGTTAACAGAAAGCTCTAGCCTATCATTTCTCATAATGTAATCACAATATCACGATTTTCGTGTCATTAGTTTGTCAAGTCTTGTTCGTCTTTCATTGAATTCTCGGCAGTCTACGAAACAAACTATATCTCAGTGATCTACCTCTTCTGTGTAGTAATTGTCTTCTTCTTCTTCTTCTTCTTCTTCTTCTTCTTCTTCTTCTTCTTCTTCTTCTTCTTCTTCTTCTTCTTCTTCTTCTTCTTCTTCTTCTGTTACTCCCCCTACCCCTCCTCTACTTCCTCCTTATTCTACTCCTCCTCCTTCTTTTTCTGCTTCTTCTTTTTCCTCTTCTTTCTCTTTTCCCTCTTCTTCTTCTTGTCCTCCTCCATTTCTTTCTCCTCTGTCTTTTCCTCTTTCTTCTGCTTTTTCCTCTGCTTCTTCTTCTTAGTGTCTCGGAAACAGAAATATTTTAGCGGTATCAAACATCACCGTGGCGAGGGGAAAGTAAAGTAAGGAAAGTCATGTTCTCTGGAAGCAGAGACAGGGACAGCAAAAATGAAGATTGGCACGGTCCCCATAGACATGATGATGCTCGAGGCAGAGAGCTGGTCAAGGAACCAGAAAATACATCGGAGGGAGTAATAAGGGCGTTCTTCTGCAAAGGACAGCTCAGTTAGCCATGTGTCTAAGCATTTGACTTTGACCAAAGCTCTCAGCTGTTCTCCTGGGCGGCTCACTATCGCTTCTCGACCAGCAACTCATCACTGGAGTTGATTATCGTATCATTTCCCTGCCTCGTCATTTCACAACACGTATGATAAATCATAATCAATCAACATGACAACACTTGGCACCTCGTGCAGTCAGTACCAGCCCAATGATCTACTGCTGCCTGGCAAGTATCCTTACGTCATTCGCCGCGAGAACGACGACCTTGTAGGGCTAAATGAACTGTTTGTTGGCTAAGAACACTTAACTTGTCACTGTATGTAACTATTAAATAAACAGTTAATGTTATGTTCCATTTAAATACAGAAGCCACAAACAATATGTTGCACGATTTATTGCCTGGCAATTTCTCTGCATCTCGTCGGTTGCATGCTGCAGAGTTATATATCATCATCATCATCAAGTGCTCTGCCGACTGGCGTAGGCGTTCATGACTCTCCACAGATCTCTGTCTTCGGTTTTCTGGATCAACTCTACCATTGATATTCCTTCATGCCACCGTCGCAATCCATCCAGCATCATTTCTCTTGGTCGGCCTCGGCCTCTCTTCCCCTCGATCTTTTCAGTTGTCACGATGTTCTCCAGCGCCTATCTTCTCATCACATGACCAAAAAAAAAAAACTGTCTCTTTCTTACTTATTGTTGTATATAATGTTCTAGTTTCGCCAGCCTCTTTAAGGCATTCGTCGTTAGTTACGTTGACAGTCCAAGGAATTCGCAACATTCGTCTAAGGAACCACATCTCTGTTGCTTTCAATCTCTTCCTAATTTGTTCATTTATATTCCAAGATTCACTGCCATACAGCAAAACAGGTTCTATATAGCTCTTCAGCACTCTCTTTCTTACATTCAATGATAGCGATAGCGACTAGGGAGTCTCTGTGGCGAAGTGGTCAAGCCGTTTGACTCGTGTTCCGAAGGTTGTTGGTTCGATTCCGGGCCGCGCCCTTCGGTTTACGAGTTAAATGTTTCGGAGACTTCCGTGGGTCGTCGCTAAAAGCTATGGAGTTCGTGCTTTGTGCGACGCTTTCCGTGCTACGGAAAGAGACCGAGCCATATGGTATAAAACCCGGTGCAATGAAGTCGACCCTGTCGACTTTTAAGCGACTTTTTTTAATGATGCGACTTACTGCTTAAGATATTCTTCATTTTTTGAAATGCAGCCTTTGCTTGCCGTATTCTGCTCTTGATCTCTGTTGTGCATCTTCTACCTGATGTTATAAATGTCCCTATATCATACGAAGTCAATAAATGAAAAATAATACTTACGCTGAAACACTTAAAGTAACATGGGTTGCATGTTTTGGTGGATTGTGGAACATCTATTATCCACACGGTAATTTCAAATTTACAACAAACTCTTTCTGTTCGCACAAAACTGACTGAAGCCGCATCACAACATTTGAGCAATCATTTATTGTTTTTCAAATACAGAAAACGAAACTCTTTTTTCTTGTTCACGCTGTAACCGCATCTTATTACATGTTGAAAAATCGACGATGATGGCGGTTTATAGCTTTTCATTATCTTCCGTGCCAAAAATGAAAGGTGTTTTTATTAAATACAAAAACGAACAACAAAGTTTTGTGGTGAAATAAAACCGACTGTAGTTTCATTTGTATTTGGTTTGTGATCACTATTATCGTGTGTCGTAGCGTAGGCGTAGGAGAGCTGCGGTTGGGTAGTGGCTAGACGCATGAGGCCTAACGCGGATGCCAGGAAATGTCTTGGAAAGTAAAGGCGCCCGGAGTGAGACTCGCTTACCATAGCACTCATGGAGTGCTGATTGCACGTTTAATTATACCATAGACGCAGGGCGATAATATTCCTCTGCAAAAGTATGTTGCATGTTTATGAAAAGTTCTCCCGCAAATCATCTTCCGTGCCATTCTGCCAACCAATCCAGCAGCTTTTGTCTGTGTAAACAGTCCCATAAAATACCCTATTCCAAACACTGACGTACGCTAGATATTCTTATTCTTCTTCTGCGTTCATCCGAATGTTTTTTCGGATGTGTTTTCGTTGTGTCTGTTTACATCAGAGCTGCTTTCTTGCGCCATTAGGCCGACACATCCGACTTCCGCGGGCATTTGTTGACCGCGATAACTTTCCCGGGGGTCAGCTTGATCTGATTATTGTTATAGTATTAAGAATAAATCAACATATATT